>JAZGLO010006075.1:0-140916 GCA_036873155.1 Biomphalaria sudanica
CTGATAGTGTGAACCAATCATCTCTTTGACAAACACAAGAGAGAGATATGGACACACCAACAAACATCTGATAGTGTGAACCAATCATCTCTTTGACAAACACAAGAGAGATATGGACACACCAACAAACATCTGATAGTGTGAACCAATCATCTCTTTGACAAACACAAGAGAGAGATATGGACACACCAACAAACATCTGATAGTGTGAACCAATCATCTCTTTGACAAACACAAGAGAGAGATATGGACACAGCAACAAACATTTAAAAAAATAAATGACAACATAGTTCTCTAAAAATAAATCAACTAGTTGTTCTACATAACACTAACATATTGTTATAAACCTGGTGGTGGCACAGATGGGGGTAGTGGTGTGAGTGTAGTCAGCCGACGCAAATCGCCCCAGGCCAACGCTAAACGAGCGGTTAACCATGACGAGTTACGACGGTCAGCCGAGACGAGTGTCAACATGAAGGTTCGAGTAGGATCGGCGTCGTGAACAGAGCTCAGGAGCGTCACGAGGGATGTAGTCATATGACCACCCAGAATGGTTGATGCGACGTTCTGCCCGGTTCTAGAAGGCCAGCAGGGACCCTATATAAAGAGTGGAGGTGTCGCAGTCAAGACGGTTCACGACAGAAGGTTCACGACAGGGCTCAGAACACGGTCGACTACAGCACAGTTCAACGGTGTGGTTCTGTACGGAGCATTACGACGGTTCAGTGCGGAGTACTGTCAAGTACAGTTGAGACGACTGGCGTCTTGATCTTGGTCTGCGATCGAGTCCGACACAACGAGCCTAGTATGTGAAGTCGGTCCTGAACTGTTGAACCCAGAGTAAGCCCGGAACGAGACGGAGAGGCCAGTGCAAGAGTTGATACGGCGGTACGGTGTTATCGGAGAGATATTTGTACAGTGTACGTGTTGCCAATTGTACAGTATTGGCTGCTATTTATTCAACTATTAAAGTGTTACGTTACTTTAGAGCCCTGAGTTGTCAAGTTCTTTAAGTTGGTGGTGTACGTTGCAGTTTGCAGAGAGCCTGGATAGTGAGATTCGTAACAATATATATACATTGTTTGAAGAGTTCGCTCTTTCCTTTCCTTACAAAAACTATAATTAAATATAACAAATCTATACACTCACAAATATACTGTTTCTTAAAAGCCAGTATCTAAACACTTGATGTAAAAATACATTTACAAGATGGACAGTGAACATTCTATATAGAATACTAAATAAAATTACAATCTAATATAAATAAGTAAAATGTGATTACCTGCAGCCATACGTAAACACCTGGTGTAGAACCAGGCACAAACAGGGAGTGGAGACAACGTAGGTCCAGTAACATACGGACACTACAGTGACAAAAGATGCCGGTAGGGACTGCCCACGTTGTCTGCCTTTTTATGCGCGGACATAAGGTGCCATCTAGGGGAAAGGGTCACGTGTATATCGGGGTGGCCGGTGTTTCCTGAAAAGGTATTCACTCCACTACATATTATTGTTTTAATATCAGCACCTTAATTTATTTTCGCTCCTTTGTCGTCGCAGAGTTGTTGTTTTTTCAATATTAAATTCTTCATAAGTTTAAAAATGAAACGTTTGTTTTTGTTTTTAGTTTCTTTTTCTTTTTTATCTCTTGTTTCTTTTCATTAGTTCTTTGGGGGGGGGGGGGGGAGGGGCCTTTTTTGCGCCATTTTTTCTTTCCAAATGTGGTCACAACTTGGGAGCGTTTATAGTGGAGCGAGTAAGTAAACCTACATTACGACTTCTGGCTATATCAACATTACGGTTCTCAAGTAGTTTCTGACAACCATACCGCTACAGGGCTCACGTGTAGCTCGGATATTAGGTTTTCAGGGGGGGGGGGGCTGACTATATGGGTATACGGGGTAATGCCCGTTGGGCGGTACCCAAATGAGCCTGTAGCCGGTACGACACGTATTAAAATGTGAATGGCCTTATCATAATCGTTTATACAAGTGAGCGTCGTGTTTAAAAAAAAGCTTTTACAGACTAATTTATCTATTAGCCTACATCCGTAGAAAGTGTACAATGGGGAAATGAAGAGAAATAAAATTTCTTAAATCGAGGACTGATAGTAGGAATATAAAAAGTAAAAATTTAGGGAGATAATAATCTAAATTAGACATAAGCAAAAGGGAGGGGGTGGTAGTGGACAATGGTCAGCGACCATGAAGCTATTGTTTACATACGCGTCGGTCATTAACAACGGAAGGAGAATCAAACGTAGAGAGTGCCTGTTCAAGGGGCGCAAATCTCATCTAAGTAAAATGGATAAGGGAAGATAATGTATAGCTCTTTTCTAAGTGCAGGGTCAGTGCGTTCGAAAGATCATAAAGGCTATCAGCTGAGATAAATAAATGAAAAAGATATATACCAGGTTGCGTTAATGATCAATTGACGCAATGTAGAGATTATAATATTAACACATGGTATACATAAATAAATGCAATCTAATATGTACACATGAAATAATTATGTTTCCTACATTAATCAAGTTAGAAATACACATAATGCACACATAAAGCATGTAAAGTGTACTAGTGAATAAAATTCAAATAATAGAATCAATCAAGAATTACACACCAAACTAATTAAGATAGAACTGTGATTAAATTGGCATGCCACCAGGTATTCCACTAGAAATAAGGAGGATGAAAGATATGGTCCGGACTCGACTCTCAGCGAAATGTAGAAAATGACAAAGTGTGTCAATTTCTGAATTAGTCGAGCTTATAACGGACCGGAAGAGATGGGCGGAAAAGGGGGTGGGGCGAGAGACTAAATATTTGTTCCCACATTGATGAATCTGACCCGAAAGTAGAGTCGCACCTCGAAATGTCAAGAGGCGCGTGTTGACACGGATGATCTCCTTCATCAAAGAGAGACGTGGCTAGAAGTGAAGAAAAGAGGACATCAGAGAAGGAAGTATGTCCGGAAGTGCGGCTGGTTGGGTTTGCCGGACAATGTCCAGATGGTGTCAACCATGAGGTCAGACACCTGGCGCCAATGACTAACGCCCTGTACTGGGACTGTTTATCTATGCCCGCGTCAATGGGAGATAAGTGAAAGGTTTTTGACAACGTTGTCGCCAATGTGTTGGACCCAGAGTCTAGCGAGAATTGGAAAAGTTGGGATTTGGTGACGACATTTGCACTAGAAGGAATAAATCATTTGGTATGAAATCAATAAATAATAATTAATGCTGCGATGAAATTGAGTGACACTGTCAGCAAGCTATTGAGCTGTGACAGTAGGCTTCATACTTTTAGAGACTACACACATAGCGATTTAAAAGCAACATAAAGCCTTTATTAGAAATTCATAATCAAACTTATAATTATTTTGTGGACAGGTAAGCATATAATGAGATGGCCATTTTAATATGATATACACTTTATGGGCCATATTGTATAGATATGCCCGGGCTAATTTTTTAAAATCCAGTCCGCCCCTGTAGGTTCTCCAGAACTTTAATCACTTAAGAAGATGGCAACGGTAAACAATGGATGCCCTAACCAGTAAGCTTCACGCTTCACAGTAAGTAAACGGCTTCCCAAAGAAGGAACCTGAACTAATGATTGAACCCTAAATTCTGGTTTCAGAAACATATCCCAATTCTATATGTGCATAATGGCTGAATGCTTTACCGTCTTTCTATTGGCTAGAATGTGGATGCAGAGCTGTTATGAACTTCATCAGCTACCCCCCCCCTCCCAAATAAAAAAGAATGATAAGAGCATGTGAAGATTTATGAATGTTACTCACAAATAATGGGTCAGACATAAATCCAGTTTTAAATCTCAACATATTTATTCCATCCAGGTCATTCATTTTGCTTTTTGTTTTCATAAAGTAATAAAGTATCGATAATTATTACATTAATGAATCTTTTTTAGATTGTGTATACTATGCGATACTTGGTGTATGTGATTTTTCAACTTGGTTTGTGTTTGACTATAAAAGAGGTCCATGCCACGATAAAAAGTTTGGGAACCACTGTAATACATCAAGTGATTTTTAAGGAAATAAAAAAAAAATGTTACTTATTTTCTTATCGTATCTTATATAATACAGACATTACTTCAAAAAAGAAGATGATTACGCCCTAAGCGTCATGCATTCAGTCATGCATATTAAGCAATGACTTAAATTCTGCCATGTCACTGGTTTTCCTGGCTAGCTCAGGCAACCCATTCCATGCTCTAATAGCACTAGGGAAGAAGAAGCATTTGTACAAATTTGTCCTAGCATATGGGAAGAGGAATGTGCCTTTATCTTTGTGTCTTTCTGAGTATTTTATTAGATTTTGTTTTTGTATTTGAAGATTATGCTTCAGTGTTTTATGTATAACTAGAAATATGTTACCCCCGACCCGTGGGTCTTTATTTGCGCATTACTGTCGATATAGTCACAATTGAACGAAATAATAATGTAATAAGTAAAGCGAATGTGTCAATGTAAAAATAGTGTGAATGAAGCTATCAAATAAAAATAGCTAATAGGCTTAAATCCATTTTTTTCAATTAAAACATTTGCTTGTAGGCCTACATATATTTGATTAAATTTTGAGATAAATATACTTAATTTTGTATGTTTATGTGTTAAAGTATAAAGTAGATCTTGAGGTAGACATAGATCTAAATCTACACTAATCTAGAGTTAAAAATTGGCTTTTATAGAGTTCATTCTGTGTTGCGCATGCGTGACCTTTTTTTCATGAATGAATATAAGCCTATCTCAACACGGCTACGCAACTTTAGCAAACAGCGAACGAATGTATTAAAATGCTTTAGAAAAACAAATTTGAATGTTAAATTGATTAAAATATCAAATGAATGGACAATAATTAGTATGTTTATGTGTTAAAGCACAAAACTATCTTTGCAAAAAGAAGAGTTTTAGACCTAGACCTAGGAATAGACTCAATAGAGAGATGTGTTAATGTGTAACCAATTGGTAATGTCTAATGAAAGAATGTTCGCCAGGAAATCTGCAGTCATAGTATCAGGAACTAATTTATGTAAAAAATGCTTTTGAAACACAAAATTGAAGGTTAATTTTATTACATAATGAAATCAATGGATCTTCTTTTGTATGTGCGTCTCTACAGTGGTGGCTGAGTGGTATAACACTTGGCTACCGAAGTAACTGGTCTCGGATTCGGATCTTGGTGGACTGGGACTTTTGAGAACCGTTTTATTTTTACGACGCCACTGAGTGCCCACCGAGTACCAGACATTAGTTGGGTGAAAGTAAAGTCGTTTGGTCGTTGATGTGGCCTTCTGACATCCTCCTTAACAGTTGACCATACACTTTTGTTGTATAGTATTTACTCTACAGATCGAAGTTTGAATGTGGTATTTTACTTTACTTTTTAAAACACATTCACAAACGAATACTAACAAATAACATTTTTGAACCATAACAAAATATTAACGATGATGTTATCCATATTAATCTTATCTTATCTTATATATTATGGAAGTTACTTTAAAAACAAAATAAAAATATATATAATTCTTACACATTTCATATTAATTCATATGTCAATCATAAGCCCACAGTAAAGGGCAAATGAATGGGGAAATACGAAGCTTGTTGTATTTGCATGATCATAATATACATCACAAACTAAAGCCAGTTATTCATTTAAGGCTTCCATTGTCTTTCGACACAGAAGGAGCCATATAAAATATAATAAATATCATGACTCACAGTTGTACAATTCCTCAGTTCCCTCATAGGTGTCGCATCTGTCACAAATAATCAGTGGAACTGTTTCTAAGCATTGTTTGGACTAAACGTTAGGTGAAGGCAGATAAGACTGGAAGGAATTCCAATTGGACTTTTAACACTATTACTAAAGCAAGAGTACACATTTATTGTTGGCCCTTGTCAAAACTTTCTGGTTGGTGACACGATCCCTCCAGGAGATGCACAGTATGCGTCGCAGGCAGCGTAGGTGGAAGCTATTTAATCTGTGCTCTTGACGCATGTAAGTTGCCCAGCTCTCACTGCCATAGAGAAGTGTGCTCAGAATGCAGGCATTGTAGACAAGGATTTTTGTTGCCGTGGTCTATTTGGTATTTTCCCACACACGCTTAGAGAGTTTTGCCATTGCTGCAGAAGCCTTCCCTATTCTTTTGGTCAACTCAGTGTCTAAGTTTAGGTTGCTGGCTATTGTTGCTCCCAAGTATGTGAACTCCTGCTCCACCGTAAGTGTGTGATTTCCAATGTGTATCACTGGTATTTCTGCAACATCTTGTGCCATGATTTCAGTCTTGGAGAGGCTAATTGTGAGGCCAAACTCTTGACAAGCAGCTGCCAGTGCATTCACAAGCCTCTGTAATCCTTCTTGTGAATAAGATATTAGTGCGGCATCGTCTGCGAACAGCAGTTCTCTAATCAAGATACGCCGTCTCTTCGTTTTGGCTTTAAGGCGTGCCAGATTAAATAGCTTTCCATCGGATCTACTGTGGATATACATCCCCAGCGGTTCAGCAGACTAAAGGATAGGTGAATGTGAATGTGAACCTCGTCTAACGAATGTCTTATAACGAATATCTAATTGATCTGTTTTGTAAAGGGTCAATCTCTTATTCAAATCCTCAAGACAAAGACATTTCGAAAAAAAATGTCTTTTGGCTAGGTATTTGGTACCGGCGCCCATATGTCCTGGTCACACAAAAAGATGAAAAAATACTTATTAATTGGTGTTTTACATTATGTCCAACTTATATGCATATTAAATATATTTTTTCTCTTTTAAAAAGTAAAAAAATTTTTTTGTGTGTAAATTTAGTAGTTAATATTACAGAATCTATTTAGCTTAGCAATAAAAATGTCATACAAAATTATTTTTGACAAAAAAATATAAAACCATTCGCATAAATGTGTTAAGAATTTGGTTACTGGTGATATCCCTTATAAAATAGCCTCTAGTGTTTATTACTATTAATAGTAAATAGTTGTAAAAGTGGTGTATTTAAAACAGTATTTTTATGAAAAATATGGTTGCATAAGTGAAGAGGTTAACAATTAGTTGTGAATGATGCAAGATAAGTAGCATTGTCATCAGAGGAATTAGGACAGACGATTTCAGAACCCCCTAAATCAGGGGTTCTCAACCTGTGGATCGCGACCCCTTTGGGGGTCGATTGACGATTTGCCAGGGGTCGCCTAAGACTATTGAAAATATGGATTGTTATTGTCTAATCTTCTATTGCTGTGTGTGTGTAAGGGGGGGAGGGGTCGCGGCAAAGTGAGGAATTGTAAAAAGGGGTCGCCGAGCTTAAAAGGTTGAGAACCGCTGCCCTAAATGTTCTTGACAGAAATAACAACTGTATCAGTTTGTATGTCAACTTCATCATAGTTAACACATAAGATAACATGTCAATATTATTTTCTACCAATTTCCTGTCCGTAATCCAACGTTTCAATGGGTATGATTAGGTCATTTTAGACATACCGAGACAAGCTGCATTTAATCCTTGCAGTGATAAACTCAACTCACTTAAATTGTCGGGATTGGAGCTCGAGCCCTCTTGTTTGTTGGCCAAGCCCTAGCAAAGCGGTTTAGACCTCTCAGCCACATAGCATTGAAGGTTACTATTTCAGTGTGGAGCTATTCATAAACATGGAGCTCGTACAAAAGTAACTTTAGATAAGATAATAAACATTTTTAAACTTAAAGTAATCGCCCCCCCCCCCCCCCCCCCCCAGGAAAAGTATCTAGTAGAGACCAGTCGATATAGACGTCTTGCAAACACAACGCGAGAATATATTATACACAGACCTATATATATTATATCTAGACTGGAAAACGGAAAGAAATTCTTATCTGCGATTGATCAACTTACAGACCTCTGTCGTTGTTGTATGTTATGTATTAATCACAGAACTATATATCACGTAAATTCATGAAACAAAGCAATGTCCTGTTAGTTTCCCTTAAAATAACATCTCAAAAATCCTAGATGGAAATAGGCCCAATTCACGTCTATTGATTTTAGTCATCTTATGTACATTTAAATAGATTGATTACCTAGATCTTTTTAGATCATATATCTAAAAATTGCAAATAAATAATTATGAGACGAGAGCGCTCCTTTTTCGATATTCAATGACTAGATCTAGATCTAAACATTAACTTATATGTTACATAGGTTATGGTTAAATATTTGACCTAACAATCCTTACACTACTTTACAAAACAACGACTTGTTTAAACTTTTTACAATGAAGTCAAGTTTGGTGTAGAGAGTATTGAATAGAAGAGAGAATCTAATGCACAAATAATTACACTAATGTAATGGAAGATTACATTGCAGTTAAAGAATCGTTTTCATCACTGGCCTAGATCTCTGATATAGATCGTCTGCGTAGTCTATGACGTCTCGTCGTTCGATTTTGGTTCGGGTTCAGTTCGGTGACGAGTATAGTTCGGGTTCAGTTCGGTGACGAGAATAGTACGGGTTCAGTTGGGTGACGAGTATAGTTCGGGTTCAGTTCGGTGACGAGAATAGTTCGGGTTCAGTTCGGTGACGAGTATAGTTCGGGTTCAGTTGGGTGACGAGTATAGTTCGGGTTCAGTTCGGTGACGAGAATAGTTCGGGTTCAGTTCGGTGACGAGTATAGTTCGGGTTCAGTTCGGTGACGAGTATAGTTCGGGTTCAGTTGGGTGACGAGTATAGTTCGGGTTCAGTTCGGTGACGAGTATAGTTCGGGTTCAGTTCGGTGACGAGTATAGTTCGGGTTCATTTCGGTGACGAGTAAAGTTCGGGTTCAGTTCGGTGACGAGTATAGTTCGGGTTCAGTTCGGTGACGAGTATAGTTCGGGTTCAGTTCGGTGACGAGTTTAGTTCGGGTTCAGTTCGGTGACGAGTATAGTTCGGGTTCAGTTCGGTGACGAGTATAGTTCGGGTTCATTTCGGTGACGAGTAAAGTTCGGGTTCATTTCGGTGACGAGTTTAGTTCGGGTTCAGTTCGGTGACGAGTATAGTTCGGGTTCAGTTCGGTGACGAGTATAGTTCGGGTTCAGTTCGGTGACGAGTAAAGTTCGGGTTCATTTCGGTGACGAGTTTAGTTCGGGTTCAGTTCGGTCATATCTAAAGTTTGGGTTCGGTCTCAGTTTATACTCTATAAAATTAGGTAATAAAAAAAAACTATATCATAATGTTCAGATTAATTTACTAGTGGTGCCAAGCTTTTTTGGCCTGGGGGTCGTTTTAATTTCCGACACTCGTGTCGCGCGCAACATAACATGAAAAGATACACAAAATATTAAATGAAGAATTATGCACATTTATATAATATTTACTCTAATTCATGGGATTTAGGAAGTTTATCCGAAACCATCTTTTGAAAATCCCTCTGTATTGATGAGACACCAACTCGAAGCACTGAATCTAGATGTCGTCTGCGAGGCGACCTGGCAACATTTGGTTTCCTCCCTCTTTTCGTCCTTTTCCGACTGCTCAATGAAGAACTTGCAGTTTCGTTTAGAAAACGCTTTTGTTAGCTTATACATTGCCACATCAACTTGTTTTTTCTTGTAGTGTGTCATAAAGTGTTAGTTTCATGTCTGGTATCAAAAAAAAGGTCTGAGAACTTTCATCTGCATAACCAGCGCACTTCACTGTAAAATAAAACTTCTTTAGATTCGTCTGACCCGCCCCCCCCCCCCAACAAAAAAAAAATCCTGTCTACGCCCATATTTGTTTCCATCTGTTTTTGCCGATGAATATGTCACCTGAATAGAGAAATAGTCAAAATTAGTTTCATTTTCTCATGTTTTTTTGTAAAGCTTCATTGCATGGCCACCACATTTCTCATGTCACTGTCCTTATTTTTTTTTATCTCTCCTACTGAATTGTATTGCTTTAGGATATATAGGTCATGTGAAACTCATATAGAATATGTCTCAGGAGACAATGGATGCACCCAGATGAAGCACTGGTTTTCGTTTCAGGAATTCATTGGGGAAAAAAAAGTCTAATAAATGGTTACAAACCAACACTACTACTAGGTGTAACTCAGGTGTAACTCAAGTGATATACGTTGGTCCACTAATCTTTCAGGTTTACTTAAATGACCTACCGAATTGAATTAGTTCAGGCACAATAGTTATATTATTTGCAGATGATTGTATGAAATATCAAGATACTGAAATTTTAAGATAAGATAATTTTTATTGGTCCAATCAAATGTAAATTTTGTTTGATTACAATTGGCCACTTCAGAGTAACTACTGTAACTGTTTTTTAAATTAGTCAATTTAGTCTATGTCTTTGTGCCAGTAAAGTATTACAGATGGGAATCATATTGGAACATATCTTTCCACCCAGAAAAAAAGTCAATTATTAGAGTAAAATAAATAAATAAATAAATAAAAACTAATTATTTTTTATTTATGATAAACACAGACTAAGAACTCAAAATATCTAGGTGTATTAATAAATGAAAAGTTATCATGGAATCGCCATATTGATGAAATTAAGCAAAACATTAGGGTTTATTAAAAGAATTTTTTTCAAATCAAACAAGAACATGAAACTAAAATGTTATTTAACCTTGGTTAGGCCAATATTGGAATATGCATCCTCTGTTTGGGACCCCTGAACTCATGAAAACATAAAAGAAACTGTGAAATAGCAATAATAAATAAAACACTAATTCCTAATATACAAAACCAGAAACCAAAATAAATACTCAGAACGACACAAATATAAAGGCACATCCTGTATTCCGTATGTTCGCGTATGGAATGCAAATACATATGCTCCATCTTTCATAGTAGGCCTACTATCAAAGCATGGAATCAGTTGCCTCCAGGAACACCAACGACGTGGCAGATTTTGAATCAAAATAAACATGCATGACTAGTCTGACACAGGGACATGTGTAGGACGCAATTATCATCTCTTTTGATGTAACGTCTGTAACTTATAAGATAAGATAGCCTCCTCTTCAGACCCTGCTATCCATACATAGTTATACTTGTTAAACTTAAGTCATTAAGACTGTTGCCAAAAGTATCTCTAGCGGCCCCCAAAAAAGGGGATAGACACTATTTGTTTTGTGTGGTCTGTCTGTCCGTCCGTCCTGTTTAGATCTCGTAAACTAGAAAATATATAGCAAATCCGATATCCCGATATTTTAGACCTATCTTTTTACAACTATTTACTATTAATAGTAACACACACGGGAGACTATTTAGTAAGGGAGAAGAATATTTACCATATTTTTAACACATTTATGCAAACGGTTTTAAATTTTGTGTAAAAAAATAAAATTATATTATAAAGTTAAATAATCTTAATCCTACGAATTACATATATTTACCCCAAAAAAAATGTTTGCTTCTATTTTTAAAGAGAAAAAATCTATTTAATATGTAAACGAGTGCAATTGAATTTAAAACAACAATTAATAAGCAATGTTTCATATTATAGTCGTGAACTGTAGCGCATCCCTTATACACAACTAAAGGGAAAAGTGGTATTTGTTGAGACTCTAAATAAGAGAATAATCCTTTACAAAACTATTAGATAATCAATCAATAACGTAATCTTAAGGCCATTAACTTAGTCTTCTTTCCCTGTCCAATTAATTTATCTGTTGGGCACCACACAAGATCAGTCAACCGTCTCTCCATTCCTCTATGTCCTTTGTATTTGATACAATTTCTTTCACTGACAGGCCTGTCCATTCTTTGATGTTGTCTTCCCAGCACTTTCTCTGACTCCCTCTTCATATTCTTCCTGGTTCTATGTTCCCTGAAAGCCCCGAGGCCCTTGTGAATTGGCCATAGAGTTTGAGTTTACGCTTTTTGATAGTGGTTAGCAGGTCATCCTGGGGTCCAGTGGCTGAATTAATCCTGTTTCTTCTCTCTTCGTTCGTGATGCGATCTTTGTAAATGACACCTAGGATTTAAGTATATCTTCATAACTATCATTTCATTGAATACATATGAATATTAACAAAGTACTAATAATAGCATTAATAAATCTCCGTATCCTGTGGTACCAAGTCGTTAGTCGAACAATACAGAGCTGTGTCTCTAACACTGTCGTCACGAGCGCGTCTCTTCTTTTTCTATCTTTTGGTAGTGGTTGATAGTTTGTAGTTCATAGTTTCTGATAGTCTTTCTTAAAATAATAAAACCTTCCTTTTTAACTGCCCGAGCGGGACCTATTTTTTTTTTTGGGGGGGGGGGCGATTTTGAGTTTAATTTTCCACACAAACTGTTATTGTAACCTTGTTTTAAAAGATAAATTAATGACATCAGACTGTATTCAAACGGAACAAAAGGAAAATAACAGGATAATCTCTTTAGAAATGGAAGCCAGACAGTTCAAGTAAAAATAGTAACATATATTCCTTAGCAAACACAACAAATAAGATTTGTAGTGCTAAACTGTGTTTCCAAGTGTTGACGGTGCTGTTTCTAATTGTGTACAATGTTATTGTTGTACATTGTGATAGTAAGTCATTGGTTCTATCAAGTATTTGAGTTTTTTTTAAGTTGTCTAAGTTTGAATAGAAGTAGCTGTGGTGATTGCTGAATGTAGCCTTTCCTTAGAAAGACACGAATCTTAGTAGATCATAGAAACTAATGAAGCGTAGGCAACATGTCTGCTTTGGAAACTAAAGTCCAAGAGTTTTCTTTTGTTAGGCTAGAAATTAGCTTAATGAACTGTTCATTTCATACTAAAATCGATCTATACAAATTATTTACAAAGTCTCTAGGAAACGTTATAATCAAAATTTCGATGAAATTACATTTTTTGTGTATTGTTATTCCTCCGAAATTGCTTTTTTTTGTTGTTTGTAATCTAAACCAGTGCTACCCAGACTTCTTTCTTCTTCCAATTTCAGGCCTCGTGGAACACTAGGATTCCGCGAAACACAGTTTAGGAAACACTGATCTATAGCCATTTCACTTGTATTTCTGTAAGAAGAGAAGACTTTCGAATTTGAAATACAACTTTTCATTCACGATTTGCTCGCTGCGACGTACTTTGTTTCTTTTCTTAGTTGTTTTTTTTTTTAATTTCACCGTTGAACAAAGTTTTGTTTTGTTTTAAGTCTTACATTTTTTTTGATGTGGAGGTCCCTCCTGAGGGTAAGGCACTAGCACTGTACACCCGGCCGTGAGTTAAACTCAGCACGCTTGCGTACTTTAGGCTTTACTTTAGCCACTTGGCCAACATAACTATGTTGAATTTCTAATTCCTAGTTTACATTGGGATTCGAAATCAAGCCTAATAAAGGTAACCAACTCGGCCAAACATCCCATACATAAATGGCTTATTTATGACCACTATATCCAAGAAGCCGTCTAATTATTTTTTTTACCTTTTTTTTTATACCATTTGTCACTCTGAATTAGTAGCATTACGACGCAGCGAGTTATGAACTCTCGCTTTGCTCATGTCACCTTGACCGATGTCACAATGACATGACAAGTGAGTAAAAAAAAAGTGACGACAGCTCTTAGTTTTATTTGCCCATGGTAGAATTTTTTTTTCTGTATCATACTCATTGCAATAATTTAATAAGCCAAACAGACACTTATTCAAGAGACCATTCACCATACAAAAATATGTACGTGATTATATTTTTTTAAAGGGAAGTAACCAGCATTTTCTTACACCCTACCGGTTACTATTCGAATTATCGTTTACAAACTATGACATATCCATCATGTTTACCTCGACTATAATTAAAACCATCACACATTATGTTCATCTAATAGTAACAAACATTATTCAAATAGATGACTAATAAATTTATGTCTAGTACAAAAATAAAATCTAAGTCATCAACAACAAAATGTAATAAAAAAAAGATGTTTTTTTTCACTTTGTAATCGATTATGAAACATTCATCATCTTCCTATATGTTCACGTTGCCTAAGTTATAAGATTGTAAGCCTACATTAGCAATGACACAAAATCGACTAATATTATATTATTATGTGTATTTTCTATTTAACTATTGAAGAAAGAACATCCATTTTTTGTATTCTTCCCCCCCCCCCCCCAGCCGTGAGATCCATATATTTATTTTCGTACAAATTTTTACAACTTGCCTTTTCCTCGAGAGTTCTCTATTTATTAGAATGGAATCTTAGTCATGTACCGTTTCTGTTCTTACCAGAGACTTTGCGAGATCTAGATCTACGAGGCAAATTTTTTTCCCCCAACGACGAGTCTTTAATATCTGATAGCATCAAGTTGATACGTTAAAGGCGAAAAGCAAAACAAACTTAATATTTTCAGTAACATTTGTCAGGAAACCTTCATTTTATACCTTTAAGTAATTCTTATATACATGTGTGTGATTGCTTTTTTTTTTAAAAGTAAGCACAATGATTTAACTTTTTTCAATAAACATAAATATTTCGTACCACAGCGTCGTTTCAACAATAATATACAAAATAATTAAAATTGTCGTCAAGAGCTTTTGGGTTGTGACAAGTGTAACATCAAAGAATTTATATTGTCGACATGGAATTGGCTAGAATAAACATCACTATATTTATCAATGAATCAATGGGCGAGTCTGAAAGTAGATCTGATGATGAATTTGACAAGGTTGTGAACACAGCTCGCTACGCTATCAACTTTGTGGTCACGCCCATCCTCTGCATCTTTGGCGTAGTTGGCAACATTCTGAACGTCATTGTTCTACGACGCTGCGGTTACAAGGACACCAATGTCCTGCTCCTCGAGTCCTTGTCCGTGGCTGACCTGATCCTGTCTGTGGTGCATTCATTTGTACACGTCCATTTTATCATCGAATGTTTCGACTTTGTGGTAGCGTCTGTGTTTGGAACATTCAGTTTCGTGTGCCTGTTTGGAGCTTACCAAACGTCTCTCTGTGTTGTAGAGCTGCATCTTGTCGGTATCGCCTTTGAAAGAGTCATCGCCGTCTATTTCCCTTTTCATGTCTCCAGAATTTTCTTGCGGTCCCGTGTCTTAATGTACATAATCGCTATGTACCTGTTTGCGATTGTATACAATGCCCCGCAGTTTTTTGTTTTTGAATCCGGCTGGATGAATGTTTCATCCCTGAACAGAACAATAGCCGTCATTGTCCCCACCCAGTTTTATTTATCAAACCTGGAGGTCATGTTAAATTACCTGATCCTTGGGATATCAGCTCTTAACACTGGGATTTTCCCAATCACAACTATTTTCGCCTGTTTCATCGTTGGTGTAAAACTGCTTTGGAGAAAGAAGCAGAATCTTATAAGTACTAAGAGGAAAGACAGAAATGATTTAAAAGGCATGAAACTACTCATAGCCGTCTGTATCATCTCGGTTTTGTTCTGTGTTTCGGGACTTACTCTCAATTATTATTTCTACACAGTCTCGATATTTGTCGGATCTTTTCACGAGCTGTTGATTGACGTCACAAATCTCATTTCACAGTTTTTTTCTTCTTCTAACTTTTTCATTTATGTCACAATGAGCCGGAAGTTCTACAGAGCATACCGGAAGTTAATCTGCAGGTTTTAAAATAAATTATATCTGATTACTTTCTATATAAGAATTTTGACTTAGGATATTTTTGAAATGATTAAGGAATACTTATTTATTGATTAATTACCAGATTCAACAACAGGATCATATAATATACATGAATGTTGAGTGCAAAAGCGATCACATTCTATGCTCAGAGTAGATATTGAATCCAATCAAAGTTCTTGAAGAAGTAGTTTACAGTTCGAACGCTTAAATATTAATATTAAGTTGAAATAAAGATCGATTCTACTTTGTGCTGGCCATTTACCTCTCTCTCTGTGGCATTTTACGTCTCGAGAGACGATCTTTTCCCTTTGCAACTTCTTGTGTGACTAAAGAGGCCAATCCTTGATACACAGCTGCGATCACAGGTTGGGCATATATAATCACCAGGCGCCGTTGCATTTTCACCCTTCTTTCTGCTTCTGTTGTGTATGACATCTGCAATCTGTAACCCTTGCTTTATGCTCCCCCTCCTTGTGGATCTGTCCAGTGCCACCTCTTCCCAGTTGCCAGTGTCGATTTTGAAGAGCTTCATGTCGCGTTTGCATACATCCGTATAACGTAAAAGTGGGCGACCAGCGGCCATTTACCACTCAAACCGATAAGCTATACAATACTTTAGTTATAGACACTCTGTTCTCAACTTTTAATTTACTCATAATAACTTACTATGGTTCTCAAATATCAAAGTTGTTACTTTTGTTTATATGTAAAGGATTATTTTCAGACGTATCCGCATTTCTTTGCTATTCTCAAATAAACCCAGAAAATAAGAAAAAAAAACATCTTTAAAAAAAAAAAAGCTTATATTGATTGTAGCAGTATCTATGAGTTTGGATCAATCATATAATTAAATTTGCAATAGATCTAGACTAATAATAATAAATCTGTGCGATTAGAACTATTGTTACCATTTGTTTTTGTTGAGCGCTATTGCATGCTATCAGCTTTCTCCATTAGTAGGCTATGACCCTGTCACTTGTCTGGACCAGTCAGAAAGGGTAGGGGAGAAATGGTTACCTATGTGATTACTTTTTCAATGTATTTATTTAAAAAAAAAGTGAGTGACCTGAAATCGACCTCGAGGGCCAGAACCTCCTCAGCCTCTGCAAGCCAATAAGGTACCCACTGTGTTTGGGTTATAGTCTAGTTATTTAGAAACTTTTCTTTATAAAAACAATAAGGAAACTTATTCAACTTATACCACTTTATCAGTGAAGTAGAATTGTTTCCCCTTGTTGGAGATACAAAACAAAACAAAACATTAATTACCAATAGTTAATTAATTTTTTTTTTTTAATATTGATTCTTGTGTTGTCAGGTAAAAGAAACAATTGTGCGAAATCCCATCTTGATCGGCTTTGGGTGTGGGTGAAATACGTGCTTTTACCAGACAGACTGACAGACGGACAGACAGAGTGGCCATGAGCTTTGTAAAAAGGTTAAAACTAATTGGAGAAGTGGTTAGGTACAACAGGAATTCCTCTGGCTGCCATCACAGAAAATAAACTTTCAAGGAAATCCATTTAGTTCTCTAAGTTTGTTCATACATCTACAGCGCAGATTCAAATAGGAGTGTGGGTATATTCCACTATAAAAGTAAAAAAAACCCAGTAAAGTTCCCCTTTCAGACCTTGCGATCTATGGAGCGGATGATATTAAGGTCGTCTGTTTCTATAGCCAACGGTTAAAGAGCAGGGTTTTATGTGACCAGAACAAAGACTAACCGCCTTTGCTTTCTCTAACTTAAGTCAGGTGCCCATTAGAGTTGAGGGGCGCCCTAAAAATCACAAAATTAAAAATCCGAGTCTTCGACGAGATTCGAACCCAGGAACCCTGGTGCGAAAGCCGCGCGCTTAAACACTCAGCCACCGCGTCCCCTACAATGCTTGCGTTCAGCTCAGACAGAACACCATTTAAGTCCACACACTCTCATTATTGCAAGAAACAGTGAGCGCTTATTAGCGCTCATTGATTTAGGCAGGGTACGTATAATACTTCCTGGTTCAACAGAAAAAAAAAAGTTATTTTAAAACTACAAACGGAATTTTTCGACTGAAAAAGAAAACCAACAACCTTAGCAGTCTAGAAGTTATAATTATAGAGTTCAAATGAAATGAGTATGTTTGGAAATGAGGAAAAAAAATGTAAACTAAAAAAAACTACATTTCTCTTTAACAACCACAAAACCTACCCATGATGTTTAGATATAATCTATCTTTCTATCTATGGAAACAGATGTAAAAGCTCATCTGTTTCAATGGCCTACTGAAGCTTAACGAGGGTGTAATTTAGCCATAAATCGACCAACGAATTATTAGGTGGACTCGGGGTGTCCTTAAAATCCAAAGTTTAAAGCTCAAATCTTTACCAGGATTCAAATTCGATATACTTCGGTACGGAAGTCAAGTGTTTTACCAAGTCACACTCTTCACCACATAGCAATTATCAATTCAATAAAATTAATATATAAAAATTTAATAAGTCATACTGGTCATTATTATAAAGTATTGAATGCAGTAGGTTTAGGGACAATTTTAATACGGTGATTTGTTAGTAGAACTTTACATATATCCACTTAACTCGTGGAGAAGCAAATTGAGTCATTTCTCTTTATATTTATGAAATTATGTTTTATTTTCAATGAAAAAGATCATATTTTTTGATAACTAAAAATCTTTAAATTAAATTTTAACATTTTTCTATCGCTACTTCTGCGCTGGAAGGATCCAAGCAGATTTGTATTATAGCATCCCTTTAAGTTATCAAAGGCCACTCGAATATTAGGTACTCGTTCTTAACTAGTAGTGGATTTTGGGGCGTCCTGAACTTTTTGTTTTAAACTTTTATTGGACTCTCGGTCTTGTCCTGATCTCGTACTGGACTCTCTGTCTCGCTCTGAACTCGTACTGGCCTCTCTGTCTCGCCCTGAACTCATACTGGACTCTCTGTCTCGTTCTGAACACGTACTGGATTCTCTGTCTCGTTATGAACTCGTACTGGACTCTCTGTCTCGCCCTGAATTCGTACCGGACTCTTTGTCTCGCCCTGAACTCGTACTGGACTCTCTATCTCGCCTTGAACTCGTACTGGACTCTCTGTCTCGCCCTGAACTCGTACTGGACTCTCTGTCTCGCCCTGAACTCGTACTGGCCTCTCTGTCTCGCCCTGAACTCGTACTGGACTCTCTGTCTCGCCCTGAACTCGTACTGGACTCTCTGTCTCGCCCTGAACTCGTACTGGACTCTCTGTCTCGCCCTAAACTCGTACTGGACTCTCTGTCTCGCCCTGAACTCGTACTGGACTCTCTGTCTCGCCCTAAGACGTACTGGACTTTCTGTCTTGTCCTGATCACGTACTGAACTCTCTGTCTCGCCCTAAACTCGTACTGGACTCTCTGTCTCGCCCTGAACTCGTACTGGCCTTTCTGTCTCGCCCTGAACTTATACTGGCCTCTTTGTCTCGCCCTGAACTCGTACTGGACTGTCTGTCTCGCCCTGAACTCGTACTGGCCTCTCTGTCTCGCCTTGAACTCGTACTGGACTGTCTGTCTCGCCCTGAACTCGTACTGGACTGTCTGTCTCGCCCTGAACTCGTACTGGCCTCTCTGTCTCGCCTTGAACTCGTACTGGACTGTCTGTCTCGCCCTGAACTCGTACTGGACTCTCTGTCTCGCCCTGAAAACGTACTGGACTCTCTGTCTCGCCCTGAACTCGTACTGGACTCTCTGTCTCGCCCTGAACTCGTACTGGACTCTCTGTCTCGCCCTGAACTCGTACTGGACTCTCTGTCTCGCTCTAAGATGTGCTGGACTTTCTGTCTCATTCTGAACTCGTACTGGACTCTCTGTCTCGCCCTGAACTCGTACTGGACTCTCTGTCTCGTCCTGAACTCGTTCTGGACTCTCTGTCTCGCCCTGAACTCGTACTGGACTCTCTGTCTCGCCCTGAACTCGTACTGGACTCTCTGTCTCGCCCTGAACTCGTACTGGACTCTCTGTCTCGTGCTGAACTCGTACTGGCCTCTCTGTCTCGCCCTGAACTCGTACTGGAATCTCTGTCTCGCCCTAAGACGTACTGGACTTTCTGTCTCATTTTGAACTCGTACTGGACTCTCTGTCTCGCCTTGAACTCGTACTGGACTCTCTGTCTCGTCCTGAACTCGTACTGGCCTCTCTGTCTCGCCCTGAACTCGTACTGGACTCTCTGTCTCGCCCTGAACTCGTACTGGACTCTGTCTCGCCCTGAAAACGTACTGGACTCTCTGTCTCGCCCTGAACTCGTACTGGCCTCTCTGTCTCGCCCTGAACTCGTACTGGCCTCTCTTTCTCGCCCTGAACTCGTACTGGCATATGTCAACAGTTACATATTGCAGCACCATGTACCGGTGTCGGAGTTTATTTATAACATAATCATTGTAAGCTAAAGTGATGTCAGGTTGACTGCTTGCCGCACGCTGGCATATGTCACCAGTTACATATTGTAGCACCATTTACTGGTGTCGGAGTTTATTTATAACACAATCATAGTAACCTAAAGTGATGTCAGGTTGACTGCTTGCCGTACGCTGGCATATGTCACCAGTTACATATTGTAGCACCATGTACCGGAGTTTATTAATAACACAATCATTGTAACTATGATAATGTCATGTTTATGTTATGTTATGCAAATGAAACCTTTTGTGAATATCTCTATCAAATTGTTTGCTGTTGTAAACTCTTTTGTTAACTGATTCTAAAAGTTTTGCCCATTTCATTCTTGTATTTAATTTGTACCGTGGTTTCCTGTGACTCAGAGACAATCGATACTGATTGAAAAAAAGATGCCTTAGTATGTACAATTTAACAATTTTAAACAAAATCGATATTTTTCTTATCGTCGTGAATTCACATCTCTCGTACTGATTCCCCACAAAGCTTATATTAGCTCATTCTGTCTGTCTGTCTGTCTATACATATTTAATTTTTTTCTCCATCTTCCCATTCTTAGAGCAAGTTGGAACTTGGCAACATTATTTATATTCAAAGACATGAATCAATTAAAAAAATAAACAATTAGTTAATCAATTAATAGTAATTAATTTTATTTTTCGAAGAAAAGGGAAACAAATGTTACAGTACTGTATGTGTATGGTGGTTAATGAGCTAATATAATCTTTTGATTTTTTCAAGTACTTTTTACTTTTTACTTTTTACAAATAGATGAAAATTACATGCGATACAAATATTTGTGGAGAGATTCCGACGAAATGTGAAGAGTTATTTGATTCATTGTCAAGAGTTATTTGATTGAATGTCAAGAATTATTTGATTGAATGTCAAGAGTTATTTGATTCAATGTCAAGAGTTATTTGATTCAATGTCAAGAGTTATTTGATTCAATGTCAAGAGTTATTCGATTCAATGTAAGGAGTTATTTGATTCAATGTCAAGAGTTATTCGATTCAATGTAAGGAGTTATTTTATTAAATATCAAGAGTTATTTAATTCAGTGTCAAGAATCATTTTATTTAATGTCAAGATTTATTTGATTCAATGTCAAGAGTTATTTGATTCAATGTCAAGAGTTATTTGATTCAATGTAAAGAGTTATTTGATTCAATGTAAAGAGTTATTTGATTAAATGTAAGGAGTTATTTTATTTAATGTCAAGAGATTTGATTCAATGTCAAGAGTCATTTTATTCAATATAAAAAAAAAAATTTTGATACACCATATGTTTATGTGTTTTTTTTTTTATATAAAGTATCGAACTTTTAATGAATTAAAACATTACAAATGTATTTTTCTTTTGCAATAACTCTGTACTGTTTAGATTGGAAACACTATCCATCTTCTTGATAGTTTAATCTCACTTCATTATAATTATAATAATAGATTTTATATAGCACTACTTTCACGCTTATAGCATGCTCAGCGCGCTTTGGTCCAATCTCATTTGTGGACCAGAGGGAAAGAAGGTATCTAGAAGAAGGTTTTCCGTGCTGTCTTTAGGCGCTCATTAAACACAGCTCTGCTCGAGTCGGGTGTCGAACCTCGAGCCCCCTTCTTAGGTAGCCAAGAAAAGCCTTGTTACTTAGCCTCTTGACTTCTTGCTGGGGGAAGTGATGGTTTAGTATTAAAATATCACCTAAAATATACAAAATCAAAGCAAAAAATAAGTCACTAAAGTCCGTTCCTCTCTTCCTGCGGGTGGAGGGGGATTTTATTTCGGGGGGAGGGGGGGTTAAACCCCAAGCCCCTTCCCCCCCGGCTACGCCCATGTATTGTACTGGGTACTTGAATGTGTCTGTTCACTGCTCTTGACTTAACCCCATAGAATTACTGACTTCGATGGCTTGATACATATTCAAGCGGACACAAGAACAATACACTTGACGAAGAATTCAAATGACATTGTTTTTTTTGTTTACAAATCTGTAAATCTGTAAATCTGTCAATTTGTAAATCTATCGTTTCTTCACAATAGTTCTTTCTACCAGCCCTAGCCATTTTCATCTTCTATCATGTACCCCTGAGATCTGCGACGTCATTCGTCTGACTACGTCTTTACTTTTTACTTTCGCTAAAAACAATGGCACATATTTACAAAACTAACATACTCTCTAAGCTAAACTAGGTCACTGCAATATGTGTCAATAAGTTGTGTTTTTTAAAAACCTTTTAAACCGTGTACATTCTTATGTATTAGCACTTCCATTGTAAATAATTTCAAACAACTAAGAATGAGAAAAAAAGATAGATGGGAAGCGTGGTCGAGAGGCCAAGTTCGCTTGGCTATGAAGGGGGCTCGAGCTTCGACACGACTCGACTGAGCCACTATAGGCAGCACGGAAAACCTACTCCCAGATACCCCCCCTCCCCCCAACTGGTCCACAGATGAGATGCTATGCTATGAGCATGAAAGTAACGCTATATAAAAGTCATAATTTATTTTAAAAGTGCGATATTATAATTAAAGGATGATGGAAATTACCGACATTTTAAGTCATTGATTTAGTCAAAATTTTGAGAAGCTCAAGTTAAATAATAAAACAAGACAAATATAGACATCCTTTTAAAAAACAAACAAACAAAAAACTAAGCTTATGTTAATTGTGAGTGTGTTTATATGTAAATGAAGGCTAATTTATCTAATATGAAAAAAAAACATACACATAATTTAAACATGTGCAGATACGAATGTGAATTTGTCTCTCGTCAACATTTTGTCTTCTTTAAAAAAGTTTACATTTAAATTTCAAAAATAAAACATTTATTATTGGCAGTGAAAAAAAATAGTTAAAATTGTTGCTTCATGGTACTTCCGAATCGTGACTTAAACGAAACTAATTATCGAAACTATATGACCTCCTTCAGTCGTGAAGTGACTAGGATCATGTCATGGTTGATGAGATAAGTGCCTGGGCTTTAGCTGCCTGCGACTTTTAGACAGTTTGCAGCACTCAGTGCTTTACCCTGGAAGAGCCTGCAAAGCCGCTGGCCCCAAACTGTATCAGCACTTAAAGTTCCTATTGGATATATCAATTGCGTGGAGAGGGGGGAACTGATGTGCTGGCGACCTCATTCCGACCAGAGTTAATTGAAAGTTAACACTTTTTTGAATTACAGAATTCCACGTCTTTAATTGGAGCTATTTATTTTGTTGAGAGCAAACATTACAATCACAATATCTATCTATCTATCTATCTATCTATCTATCTATCTATCTATCTATCTATCTATCTATCTATCTATCTATCTATCTATCTATCTATCTATCTATCTATCTATCTTTCCTTGTTCACACTTTAAAACTCATTAGTTTCATCCAAATGAATTCACTGCAATACGCGTTGCGCCTTATCTGATACAGAAACTGTTCAGTGGAAGATAGTTGATGATTCACTAATTTCCTTTAGGTACACTTGGGAAACCTAAGCACAATAAGTAAAGTTTAAAATCAAGAATCTCTCTAAAAGATGTAAGTACTAAATCTAGGGTCGTCCCAGGATCATCATTGGCTCAAAGATCCTTCCTCCCATCATCTGTCAATATAAGCAGCATAATCTTAGTCGTATCTTAGTCACTCTAGTAGAGAGGAGGCGCGGTGGCTGAGCGGTCCCGGGTTCGAATCCTGGTGAAGATTAGTATTTTTAATTTCGGGATCTAATTAATTGCCATTAGTTGGGATGAACTAAAGGCGGTTGGTCGTTGTTCTGGCGACATTACACCCTCGATAACCGTAGGCCACAGCAACAGATGACCTTTACATCAGCTACCATATAGACCACAAGGTCGGAAACGGGAAGTTTACTTTTTTACTTTACTCGAGTAGAGAGCTGGACTTGTCGGAGACCATTTAAGAAACATCTCATTTAAGTTTCCAACATTGTTATAGCCTCGGGTGTCAATGAAAATAAACTCACGTTACTGTAATGCGTGTTCTCTCCATATCAAAAAATTAACACAAAAATATCAGCATAGAGACATTTCCATAGCTTCGAGATAATCCCTGACAGCAGAAACACAATCTTCTACCAGAATTAAGGTGGACTCTGTACCTTTGAGTAATCGAAGTCTCTTGAAATACACCGAACTTAATACATAATAAACTGTTTCGCCATTATTCCATAAGCAGTGTATAAATACGTACACATTCCCCCTTTATATTGAAACTCAAAGTAGGAATAACCCATACCCAATAGCTATCAATGAACACCACTATATGTACTAGCAACATGTCTATATGACAATGGGAGATTGAACTTTTCCCTCTGGTTATATAATATATTGTTTGTTGTGCACCATTTAAATGTAAGTATGAGTATATTTATAAAGACATTAGTATCCCGCATGGGAGACGAACGTATGCCAAAGGCAGTCTTTTTTGGTGAGCTGTAAGGTGGTGGACCCCACGGAAACGCTTCAAAAATCAGCTTAGGCGCCAACTTGCATTAGCTGACATAGAAGAGAGCACCTGGTTGCATGCGGCATCGGAACGAGACAGCTGGAGGTCACTCACAAAGGCCGCGGGATACACATTTGAGACCAAAAGAAAATCCGTTGCCGAGGACAGACGCAAAAGCCGAAAAGAAAATCTCAATAGACCACCTGCGGACAATAGTTATGCTTGCCCTGGGTGTGGCAAAATATGTATGTCAGAGCTGGGGCTGTCTCTTCTGCTTCTATCTCTGTGTCTAAAATGTCTCTTCTGCTTCTATCTCTGTGTCTAAAATGTCTCTTCTGCTTCTATCTCTGTGTCTAAAATGTTTCTTCTGCTTCTATCTCTGTGTCTCGACTGTCTCTTCTGCTTCTATCTCTGTGACTCGACTGTCTCTTCTGCTTCTATCTCTGTGTCTCGACTGTCTCTTCTGCTTCTATCTCTGTGTCTCGACTGTCTCTTCTGCTTCTATCTCTGTGTCTCGACTGTCTCTCCTGCCTCTATCTCTGTGTCTCGACTGTCTCTTCTGCTTCTATCTCTGTGTCTCGACTGTCTCTCCTGCCTCTATCTCTGTGTCTCGACTGTCTCTTCTGCTTCTAGTCTCGACTGTCTCTTCTGCTTCTATCTCTGTGTCTCGACTGTCTCTTCTGCTTCTATCTCTGTGTCTAGACTGTCTCTCCTGCCTCTATCTCTGTGTCTCGACTGTCTCTTCTGCTTCTAGTCTCGACTGTCTCTTCTGTTTCTATCTCCTACATCGTTAACGTTTGATTTAAAAAAAACATGTGTCTTAGCTCGAAATAATTCTTTCTTATTTAATAACCCACGTTGAAGTCTATACAGACGTCTGGAACTACGTGGATCTGACAAAGAGACGGCTCTCTTTCTGCATCTAGTTAGATAGACAATGGTAAACTGGACTTATGTTACTTAAAATGGAGATGCCATTAGAGGGGCAATAACTTTAAGGACATCTCGGGGCACAGAGAACGGAACGAAAATTGCACACACACACACATACACACACAAACTCACACTAAACACACATACACACACAAACTCACACATACACACACATACACACACAAAATCACACAAACACACACATACACACACAAACTCACACATACACACACAAACTTACACTACACACACATACACACACAAACTCACACATACACACATACACACACAAATTCACACTACACACACACACACAAACTCACACATACACACACATACACACACAAACTCACACATACACACATACTCACACTACACACACATACACACACAAACTCACACATACACACATACACACAAACTCACACTACACACACATACACACAAAAACTCACACATACACACATACACACAAACTCACACTACACACACATACACACACAAACTCACACATACACACATACACACACAAACTCACACATACACACACAAACTCACACTACACACACATAAACACAAACTCACACATACAAACACAAACTCACACTACACACACATACACACACAAACTCACACATACACACACAAACACACACAAACTCACACATACACACACAAACTCACACTACACACACATACACACACAAACTCACACATACACACACATACACACACAAACTCACACATACACACACAAACTCACACTACACACACATACACACACAAACTCACACATACACACACAAACTCACACTACACACACAAACTCACACATACACACACAAACTCACACTACACACATACACACACAAACTCACACTACACACACATACACACACAAACTCACACATACACACATACACACACAAACTCACACATACACACACATACACACACATACACACACATACACACACAAACTCACACATAATTATTAACCTCTCAAAACCTTCCTAAATTGTAAAGAACATGACAAGACTTATACTAATAACACGGAAGATATCAGATCTGTCCTTTTGTTGTCGTGCTGTTATGTTCCCTGTGAAAATAAAAAGATGTCATCACTCATTCAAGTTCATTTTACATGTAAAATCATTTAATGAAAAGCGATGGCAACAAGACATGTATGACTGGCTAATGATAGCTGTACCCATGTCAAATCTATAATTATATTGCTTTTACAAGATCAAGGTGTTTTTGAATGTATCAGATGCTAAGCAAAAAAAAATTCTTTACATAGCTATGAGTACTCAAATATTAATCGTATTTTAGCAGCTGTCGCAACGGCGTAACATAGCGACTGTAAATTTAAAGTTTGTCATAAATTTCAGTCCTTCAACAAAGTGGCTATTAATCTTTGCTGTAATCATTTCTTGATTATCTACTTATAGACATATGTATAGTTCTTAAAGTAATAGGCCATATTTGTTAATAAAATCTGTCTATTTGCTTGTTAAAGGCCTTATTGTATAGCATAGCGACCTTTCTGTTTAGCATTGTATCTCTAGCTTTGAAACGATTTTAGTCATAGCTCGTTTTGGCAACAACAATAGCTATGCAAAATACTGGTCAAATATCATTGAAGTTAAAATAATCTTGTACTACAAACAGAGATGCTATTTATAGTTAGGCGAACATTTTGTACAACAGTATGCCAGACTATATGTCTTGTTTCAGAAAAAGATATCGTTAATTTGGCAACAATTCTTATCATGCACGTTTTACCTGGTTTGAACATACTGTTTCATTCAAATATACGTTAGTGCATAGATATTAAAACCAGAGATAAACTTGGCAATATTGAACTGTGGTCAGATAGTCTCAGAGTTATGAATGTATAATTAAAAGGTATATTTCAAAGCAAGATGTATTCGTTGGTTGATTCTTTTTAAAATAATACATTTTCTTATAAACATTTAAGGACATTCATTACAGAATTCGCTTTTACATTAGCACTATTGAAAAGTTCAACACATTTTTCTTTTTTTTTCCAGTTACACATTCATGTGTTCTAACCTCTTGATGTAAAATGTTTTTTTTTAGGCTCTTGAATATCGGTGTTTTTACCTATGACGCCAGGAAGATAGTCTTCATCAGGGCTACGCGATCTGACAAAACAAACAAACAATGAAAACAGAGATAAAAAGGCATACAGTATAGCATAGGGGGCCAAACAATCAACCCTGCGTGTGATTGGATCTACAAAGCGACGATGGAAATTCACAGCCGCGCATTTGATAAGAAATGAGATTGTGCACATCTTAGACCGCGTAGGAAGAGGTTTAATAACACTAGCTATTTAGGCTTGACAATGATGATGATGTCATGATATCAACGTGTTGGGGTTCTCAACTTATACTTTACTGAATCATTTATCATTAGCGATTTGATAGACTTGTTACTGAAACTGGGCTTTCATCGTCCATTTTTGTGCCTCGCTTTAACACATCAAAAGATCTAAATGATGTAAGTATTCGTTGAACATTGAATTAGAATAAGGCCTCTTTGTACCACAGTCACGTGATACAATTCCCATCATGCATCCACCAAATGTTTCACCTTGCTCGAAAATTTACATTTCTAATTCAATAGGAAGATCATTGTACGAAATAACAAAATATATAAGAGTCATCTTATTAGATAATATTATTACACAAATGGAAAAAATCTTTAACTTTATAAGTACAACTTAAATCAAATCTTTTCTAGCCTCTTCTAATCGTTTGCCCTACATTAGTAGCTTATGGCGGTTTATTTAAGAAATTCAAAGTACTCCCTCGTGGTGATCAGCCTCTGCCCTCGCAACGGTAGGGATATTAAAGATACAGCTCAAGAATTAGTTACCAGATAAAACGTGTGATTATAGTTTATTAGTGTAGCTTTTGGCTTATAGAGGCTGAAATGGAGACTTTTAAATAGAAGTAGTGATAAAGATTTGTTTTTTAACGAATCTTAAATAAAACTCAATTGGATTGATTTGCGTTTTTTTGTAAGAACTCAAAGGAGTCCATCGTGGTATTCAGCCTCGGGTCTCTCCACAGTAGGAGGAATAACCAGAAGACTGCTTTAAAAAAAACATGATCACAAAAATTGATGTGATTATACTTGACCATAGTAGATAATTTCAAAAATGGAGTTAACTAATGAAAGGAGTAACGAAGTTTTGCCATTAAACGAAACAATATTTAAAATCGATTGCTGGATAGATCTACAGAATGATTATGTCTATTTTGTTGAGTAAGTTTGCTGGGTAATCAATTATATCGTGACTCCAATTTTATGCATCCTAGGAGTGGTGGGAAACTCCATGAATATCATTGTCCTTCGTCGATGTGGTTACACAGACACCAGTGTTCTTATTCTGGTGTCTTTGTCCCTGGCAGACTTGCTTCTCTCTTTGATCAATGGGGTTTTACACATTCATTTTGTCATAGAGAGCTTTGACTTTGTGGCTGCGTCTCTGATTGCCTCTTATGCACACTTGTATTTGTTGTCAACTTTCTCGAGTAGCCTGTGCATCGTCCAGTGCCATCTGGTGAGCATCGCCACAGAACGATTCATCGCTGTGTACTTCCCGTTCCACGTGGCCAGGATTTTCTCGCGCTCTCGTGTTCTGATCATCATCTTCTGCATGTACATCTTCTCCATCATCTTCTACATCCCACACGGGTTGATATATGATGTGGCTACAACAAACCTGCCTGGCACTAACAGAACCATGTATATTAGAGTAGTGTCGCAATACTTTTTGGCAAACTACTACGCCATGTACAAATACAGCGTAATGGGGGCGCGGGGGGAACCAGACGACTGGGATACTTCCAGCTTTCATCGTTATTGAATCCGCCTTGGTGGGAATGAAGCTGATAATTAGACAAAGTCAGCAGCTGTCCAAAATGAATAAAGGTGACGCCAATGATCTAAAAGGGATGAGACTTCTCATGACAGTGTGTGTCGTGTCCGTCTTGGTTTCTATATCCGGTCTTACGATAGTTCATTTCCATAACGACAGCAGACGGGTGTACTCTTCCATTCTGGAGCTGAAGATAGTTATATCCAACTTGATTAGTCAGTTGTTCTCTTCGACCAATTTTGTGAACTACGTCACAATGAGTAACAAATTCTACAGAACATACAGACGGTTGATTTGTAGACATTAACAATTAGAATTTATGTCATTTGTTATTTAGTCTTTGAAGAAATAAGGATGTTTATTTTGGTCTGAATTACTTCGTCTAAAATTAAATGTCAGCTTACTATTGATAGATCTAGAATCTAGCTTGATAAACAAGAACTTTTAAATTTCATGAACATTGTTTGGGGCTGATGTAAATTTCTAACGATTTAGTAGATTATGTTGTTTTTTAAAAACCAAAATAGTCACTTTCTGATGAGTGTGTATCTGTGTGACTCTTTAGATGAGCCTCCAAATCAGTGAGTTGACTAACAGTTTGAAATACAAAAAAAGAAATAAGATATATTTCAACGTGTTCCATATAAGGAAATAAAAAACCTGTATCGTTATCTGTTCGTTTTGTCCTAACATTTAACAAACAATACCAATTTCTTATAGTAGTCAAAGTCATTGGTTTGTTCAACTCAATGGTCAAAATCTTTAAATTGTTCTACTCAGTGGTCATAGTCATTGGTTTGTTCAACTTAGTGGTCAAAGTCATTGTTTGTTCAACTAAGTGGTCAAAGTCATGGCTTTGTTTAAGTCAGTGGTCAAAGTCATTGGTTTGTTCAACTTAGTGGTCAAAGTCATTGGTTTGCTAAACTAAGAGGTCAAAATCATGGCTTTGTTCAAGTCATTGGTTTATTCAACTCAGTGGTCAAAATCATTAGTTTGTTCCACTCAGCTGTCGAATTCATTGGTTTGTTCAACTCAGTGGTCAAAGTCATTGGTTTGTTCAACTCAGTGGTCAAAGTCATTGGTTTATTCAACTCAGTGGTCAAAATCATTGGTTTGTTCAACTCATTGGTCAAAGTCATTAGTTTGCTCAACTCAGTGGTCAAATTCATTAGTTTGCTCAACTCAGTGGTCAAAGTCATTGGTTTGTTCCACTCAGTGGTCAAAGTCATTGGTTTGTTCAACTCAGTGGTCAAAGTCATTTGTTTATTCAACTCAGTGGTCAAAATCATTAGTTTGTTCCACTCAGCTGTCAAAGTCATTGGTTTGTTCAACTCAGTGATCAAAATCATTGGTTTGTTCAACTCATTGGTCAAAGTCATTAGTTTGTTCAACTCAGTGGTCAAAGTCATTGGTTTGTTCCACTCAGTGGTCAAAGTCATTGGTTTGTTCAACTCAGTGGTCAAAGTCATTAGCTTGTTCAACTCATTGGTCAATGTCATTAGTTTTTTCAACTCAGTGGTGAAAATTATTAGTTTGTACAAGTATTTGATTTGTTCATATATTTGTTCTTCAAGCCTTTGGGTTGTTAAAAATGCTGATAAAATTAAATTAAAAGAAATAATCAAAGTTACAAAAATTGTATGCTTTCTCGTCTTTTTAAAGTGTATGTTTACCTGGAAATCAGTGCTTATAAGTCTACCATGAAACAGAAATTTGGGTTTACAAAATAATTTGTTTTTAACAAAATAAATGTTTAGAATTGTAGTTGTATGATACTTTCAAATCTTGTAAAAGAAAAAACACATTTAAAAATATGCAAAATTTTAAAGGTTTAATCTGTTCCCTTTTGTTGCTTTGAGGGCAATACACCACAATATAAACAAATTGTTACAATTGCTAGAACATAGACTAAAACTGTTCTATTTTCTTTGGCTCCTTTTATACAGAGACAATGGATGCTCTCAGAGGGACAACTAGGTAGTTTCTCTGCATCACCATCACCATAGTTTCCATTTTCTGAGGACCATTCATGGGCATAAATTTAGAGAGATTGTGGGTTTCCCTTGTTTTAAATTCACTCTCTTAAACTCACCAGTGTGATCCAAATGAATGCATGTAATACCACAGAAGCTGTTCAGTTGAATATAGTTGATGATGAATGATTTCCTTTTAGGTTGATTTGTAAAGCTTTAGGACCGCAGTCTTTTGAAAAGAATCAATGGCTCTGATAGATGTAAGTTCTAATTAAACACTGGATCACCATTTGTTCAAAGATCCATCACCTTTTCATCTCAAATCAACTGTCAGTGAAAGAAGTTTTGTTTTTCTAATGCTCTTGGTCGCTGTAGAAAAAAGCTAAAGACTTGTCAGAGAATTTTAGACAAAAGTTTAGGTTCAACTCATTTCCATAGCGCATTGTTTTTGGTTGGGATATTCTTTGACAGATTAGATGGATCAGATACCTTCAAGTAACCAAAGTATCCAAAGTCTCTTTAAATACAGCCAACTTGATGTATCATTAATTAATAAATAATAAACTGTTTGGCCATTATTTTTATTCATACACTCATAAACATATTAAAAACAAGGTTACAAAAGACAGTTTTTGTGGAAACACAAACTCAAAATCGGCCCCCAAGTGGTCCACCCAGGCAGGAAAAAAAGCAGGTTTCAATAATTTCAGAAGAATATCGGTATTAAATTCTATCAGAAGTGGTCCACACAGGCAGGTAAAAGGCAGGTTTCAAAAAAAATATTTTCAGAAAGATTATCACAATGAAATTATATTAAAGGCAAATGACAGAGAAGAATGGAGAAAGAAGGTTGACAGATTCTGTGTGGTACCCCAAAGGTCCAGCAGACCAAGGGATAGTTGAAACTGAATGTGAAGTTAGATGTGAACCTGGCATAACTTATGTCATATAATGAGTATGCTATTGATCTAATTGTTCTGTAAAGGGTCAATCTCTTATTCAAAGCCTCAAGAAAAAAACATTTCTGAATAAAAAAAAATCCTTTAGTGTTGCGTTCAATGATGCAGGTGGTACTCTATTTTCACACGATAATATGAAAGACTACTTATAAATTGTTGTTTTAAATTATAATCAACTTATTTGCATAGTAAATACATTTTTTTCTCTTTAAAACAAGTTAACATTTTTTGTGTGTGTAAATGTAGTATTTAGTATGACAAAACCTACATAACTTAGCAATACAATTGTTAAAAAAAAGATATTTTTTAAATCAAAAATCTAAAACCATTTGCATAAATGTGTTAAAAAATGGTAAATGTCCTTCTCGCTCTCTAAAACGCCTCAATAGTTTATTACTATTAATAGTGAATAGTTGTACAAATATTGTATTTTTATGAAAAAACTGCTTGCATAATTGATTTAAAAGATTAGAACTTTCGCTTTCAGAAAAGAAAAAAGTAGCCGTTGCATCAGAACTTTGAATGATCTAAAATATCATGATGTCCGATTTTCATTTTCTCTTCTAGTTTCTGAGATCTAAACGGTACGGAGGGACGGACAGACAGGCCACACAAAACTGACAGCGTCTTTTTCCCTTCCAGGACCTCTAAAAAAGCTAATAAGAACAAGATTATTTAGAACAAGGTCATTTAAAAGTCAGAAATGGTATATAAATATATAGATACGCATGTGTTTCCACTGGCAGTCGAGACAAATATCTCACATTCCCTCATTCTGGTAGAGCTATTAATAATGGACACCACAACAAAAATTAACAACATGGCTAACTATCAAAGGGGAATAACTCTAACTATGAAGTTGTACACTGATGATACATTTTTCTTTGCCCTCTTTGTATCATACAAATTCATGTATACATCAGTAGCTCTCCTAATGCAATTTAAAAAAAACAACATTATTGTGATAAGTTTTTTTAATGATAAAAATTTAAAATAAACAAATGAAATGAATGACCGAAATCTATAATGCTAGATCATAGCATTAAATAAGCTAAAACATTTAGATTGAACAATATAGTTAGTAAAATAAGACAGATAACTACTTAACACGGTGGGTACAAATGAAACACTAATCCCTGGCTTCTTTCCTTTAACAGAGGGACTATTAATCATTAGCTTTAATCTTTTCTGGTCTAAATAGTTATAATCATATACGTATTTTTTGAAGATTGAGCCATATAGGTTAATCATCTAAAGTTAGATATAACAGCGTTCCAAAAACTATTTTCTTTTTGTTAAAGGTCGCTTTCTATATCACAATAACAATGCTGAACAATTACTGTTCAGTTCTATAAAACGATGGAAAATAGCATGGGCGTAGCCAGGGGGGGGGGGGTTCACCCCCCCACACACACACACACATCGAAATGAAAATCCCCTAATGCAGGAGGGAGGGGGGGGTCGGAATTTAGTGATTGATTCTTTGCTTTGATTTTGTTCTTTTAGGTGAGATTTTAATATTATATATATATGGGAAGCGTGGTCGAGAGTCTAAGTGTGCTTGAACTTAGCTTAGCTTGGCTACATAGAAGGGGGCTCGAGGTTCGACACCCGACTCGGGCAGAGTTGTGTTTACTGAGCGCCTAAAGGCAGCACGGAAAACCAACTCCTAGATACCCCCTCTCCCCGCTGGTCCACAAATGAGATTGGACCAAAGCGCTCTGAGCATGCTTTAAGCTATAAATATAAAAGCTATAAATATATATATATATATATAGCTCCTCATTTGTGGTCGAAGATTATCACATTTCTCATTTCCTATAAACTCCATAATGACTGTAAAGTCCAATCCTTGCTTTAAAAAGCTGGCCGCATGCGTGGCATGGGTGGGTTAGGTCAGTTGCAGATAGGCCTGCTTTTTCTCTCAACTTTTTGGTTCGGCGCTCTTTCACGCTGGCCACATTTCTTGCTTCAAATATTGTCACTTCGAGACTCACAGCTTGTCAGGGTTGTGTTAAAGCCTTAATTCGGTTGCGCGGGGCCCTGACATTCAACAGGCACCTTCGTGCTTACAATAAATAATTGACTTACTGTTAACAATGTAACTGTTTAATGACATGAATATAAGTAATAATGACAACTGATGGAGTAATGACATTGTGCTCTTGAGAGTGTCTTTATAGCACACAGCTTGTATTGACCTCACTGGGAGCGCCCTCATGCGCACAACTCCCGCACAGAAGTCGTTTGGGAAGGCGATTGTCTGGCATGCGAACTACATTCTTTCGCCAATCAAAGTTGGGACAATTTACTGTCGAATTGGTGCTGTTCATGTTGGACAGCTTTAAGATTTCTTGTGCTAGTCTTCGTCACGAAGGAGAAGCTATAGAACATAATAATAATAATATCAATAATAATAATAAAAATACTATTATTATTAAAGCTATATGCAGAGAACGAGCAAAAGTTACACAGCTTAATTAAAACGGTAAAATGCTTTAGTGACGATATCTGCATGTCTTTTGGCTTGGATAAGTGTGGTATCATAAACATAAAAAAGGGCAAGGCAGCCAACACCAACATTGCATTTGAAGGTATCGAAGAAATGAACTCTGCCTCCCTTTATACACATCTTGAAATAAACCAGAATGCCAAGATAAACCATAATAAATTAAAAGAGGACTTTCTTGGCAAATACAAGCAGAGAGTAAATAAAATTATCAACACAAAACTGTCAGGCAGTAACCTCATCACGCAATAAATAGCTGGGCCGTCCCAGTGTTCCACTACATGACCACGTCATCAAATAAACAGATACCGACCTACATGACATTGACAGACTCAGGAGGAAATTTTTAACCAAATTCCGATGTTTACACCCCAAGTCCTCCACCATAAGGCTATACCAGCCCCGGAAGGATGGAGGCCGTGAATTGCAGAACATCTTCAAACTGTGTAAGACGCAAGTTTTAAAAATACGATCAAAACTGCACGCCTCCAGCAATGAACTAGTTTCCTTCATACGCAAATACGACTATGATGCAACCCCTCTGAACCTAAACAATGTTATGTTAATGTCGATTTGGACGACGTAGGGCATGAGATTCGCCAATGGGAAGACAAAACACTCCACGGAAAATTCCCGGCTTTATTAGATGGGGACAACATTGACAAGGCTGCTTCCTTAGCATGGCTAAAAGCAGGTCATCTCTTCCCTAAAACTGAAGGCTTTGTCACAGCAATACAGGACAGAGTAATTAGGACACAAAATTACGAGAAACATATCCTAAAAAATCAATATTGTTGAAAAATGACGAAAATGTGGAAATGTGGGTGAGAACACATTATGGCAGGATGTTCAGCCTTATTGGAATCTGCCTACCTAGGTCGCCATAACCAAGTTGCAAAGCTAATACACCAGCACTTGACTTTGACACACAATTTGATCGGTAAGGATACTCCTCCTTATAACAAATACACACTACAAGAGGTTCTCGAGTCTACTGATCATCTACTGTACTGGGACAGGCCTATTTTGACTGACAAAACGGTAGATTTTAATCGCCCTGATTTGCTGCTCATCGATAAAAAAGAAAAGGTCGCTACCATTATTGACATCGCCGTACCACTATCTCATAATTAAAAAAAAACTGAGCTGGAAAAACAACGAAAATATGGGAACCTAGGCTTGGAGATTAAGCGTTTATGGAAATTATCTAAGACAACAATATTCCCCATTGTGATATCAACCGAGGGGATCGTAACAACAGACCTCACAGATACCTTCAAGGCCCTTGGTATTCCTAGGAACATTCTCGTTGCCTGTCAGAGGACAGACCTGAAAATTCTTCGGTGGAAACTGATAAAGGGACTACGATGAATTTTGTTTTCCTTTAGCGAAACTCGACCCTGGTAGCGCCAGAGAATGAATACTCGTTCTTTTTTAACATAATAATAATAATAATAATAATAATAATTTTCTTGTGATGTGGCAGGTCTGCAGCAGTACCTCCCTCTGACAGGTAACGAGAATCTTCTTAGTGATGATGTTAAGGCTTTATTATTATTTTATTTATTTATTTTAAAAATGCAGAAGTTATGATATTATATTCTTCAAGTACTAACGATTGAAATTTTGTATAGTGAAAATGGGCTATTGATGTCTAAGTGTGTGTCCTTTGCTGTATAATACAAAGGAAAGAAAGGGATACCTTTGTACTTTATGACGTGGTACGACACGCTGCGTGCATTACCAAAACTGTCTTCTTGCTCTGAGATGTGCACTTTCAGTTCAGTATAAAGAGGATTGTATGAACTAACCAAAGAAATTAAAGTGATCAAGTTAGTCTTATTATACAATTAAAAATACTAATCCTCTTGATTTTTAAACACAACTCAAATCAAATGTTTTCTAGCTTTTTGCAATCGTTGGCCATTAAATAAAATACAGTTACTTAGATTAGATAAAACTTCCTCGATGATTGGCTGCTATTTTGCGGTTTGTAGAGGTTTATGGTAGAAATTCAAATTCCCTTGTGGTGATAAGCTTCGACCTCACATCGGCAGTAATGTGTAGGCAACAACTTAAGTAGTCGTGACCACTTTAAGAATTAATAACTAATAACTAATTGACTAATTGAGTATTTTTGTTTATTGATTCATGTTTTGTCAGGTACAATAAATAATTGTTTGAAGTATCAACTTGATCGGAGAATGGGTGAAGAAGAAATAGCTTTAACAATTATTTAAGGGGACTAAGCCAAACATATTTAGCCATATCTGTAAATACTGAAATATTAGTTTCCTTTGTTGCTATTAACAAAATAATGAATTACAATTAATTTATTATCTAATCGGTTATGTTTTAATTGATTCATGTCTTGTCTATGTCAATGAATAATTGTACGAAGTTTCAGCTGGATCGGAGGGATAACGTGTATAGGCTTGCAGCTATTGACCCTATAGAAGAAATTGAAATGGTCAAAAGAAATATGAGTGGTTCAAGTTCAGAAGATTGGTCTCTGCAGTCTTGCATAAAAAGGTTTATTATTACTATTATTTCTTGTCCTACTGTGTGTTTAAATTGTGTAGCCAAGTAAGGAATGTGGCTAGAGAGTGAAACTGAGAAAGGAATATGGAGGAGATAGGGTAACGAGAGAAAGTGGAGATAGGGGAAGACAGATAGAGAGAATAAGAGAAACAGAATGAGAGTCTGAATGTGTGAATCCTTCGAAGTGTATGTTTAATAATTAGTTTTATTAGTTTATTGTTATGGGTAACTTTGACTTTGTAGCACTTGAGTCCAAACAAAATTGTTTAAGTAAGCTCTCACAGTTGTTAAAGTTTAACTCATTTGCGGCGCGGAGGACTCCTCCTTTGTCCACTATTTGTACATCAAAAGTGTCCAAGTTGTAGAAAAGATGGACTACAGGAATTGGGTTAAAAAAAAGATTAAGTACAGAAAAATACAGAGCTGAACATGAATATTTTGGTTGGTTGAGACTACAATATGAAACAAAGTGACCAAATATCCTTAAACAAAGGAACAATACTAAAATTGCAAGTACATAAATCTGTCAAATAAACTGATTCAATGATTTTTTAAAATTTAAAACATTAGGTTCTGTTCAGTTCGGAAGCGCAATCTACGATTTGATCTACCTGTTGCTGCTTCATGGTGAAGACCAAATAGGAAGACCGATTTCATTACCATGTCCATTACCAAGTTTAATGCCATAACCATTATCATAATCATTAGCATGTCCATTACCAAGTCCATTACCAGGCTCATTACCATGACCTTAACAAATTTATTACGATGTGCATTACCAAGTTTATTATTAAGTTCATTACCATGTCCATTACATTACTTATTACCATGTCTATTACCAAGATCATTACCGTGTCCATTACATTACTTATTACTATGTCTATTACCAAGATCATTACAATGTCCATTACATTATTTATTACTATGTCTATTACCAAGATCATTACCGTGTCCACTACATTACTTATTACTATGTCTATTACCAAGATCATTACCGTGTCCATTACCGACGTTACAATTTGTTTAAAATTCGTTCTTCAAGCTTTGAATTGTTCCTTTTCTAAATGCATCCATAAAATCATTTTCTCAAAACAAAAAGTGAATCGAAACCAACAAATGGATACATGAATTTATTTCCTTTTAAATACTTTTGACAAGAAAGAAAGTGGAGCATCTATAATCACCATAAATGTAACTTTTTCTTAACGTATTCTTTGGCGTAGTGTCACGGTCGACTTCCTGCAACAATCAACTTTTTGAATATGATCAATAATGAACTAATATGTTGTAAATGAGAGTTTGACTTTTTTAATGTATTGAAAGAAAATAAAGTTACTGCATCTTCATGAACTAAGACAAATATAAGTAAAAAGAAACAAAATCGCTGCTTGCGTATTTTGTTGCCTCTGACACCAAAGGCATGAGTCTCCTCTGCCTTTTTCATTGTAAAATATACAATGACTATCAATACGTATCTTAATATTCTAACAAGTAAAAATATTACAATCCTTTTAGCGCGACGACGAAGTAGCGTAATTGCAAATCGGCATTTCTCTGGAGTAGATTTCGTAAAGTTCTCTAAACTGTTTGAGAAGAGAAAAGAGACTATTACAGGCATGAGTGAGAGTTGACTTCCTGTATACTAGTTTATAAACATTCGTTTAGAGAGTACACTTTTAAGAAAAAAAAAACTTAAAACATCTTGTTCTTCTGCCAGGTAAATAGTTCTAGCAGCGTGTTCTATTATTATATTCCTCAGTGGTTAGCTAGAATTTAGCAGGTGGTGAAAACTACTTTGTTAGGCATCATTTTTTTAACAATGTGGTGACAAGATTGGGATGGTTCAGACACTCTGTTTAAACAGGATCCATGGCCGAAATTTTATTCCATGTTTTCCTGGAGGTCATCAGAAGGACAAGAACATCAAATGAAAATCATTTCAGACTATACAAAGAAGTTGATGGGTTTATCTCTTGATACATGACTAAAGTACGCTTCAGAACTGCAGAGGTTGTGAACTTTGGTTGCTCATGCAGTCACAACACTCCTAATCAAGAATTACATGAAGATTTATATATTTTTTGTACAACATGTCCTGCGCCTGAAATGCTAACAACCATTTGACTTCTCTTAAATGTAAAATTTTGGCCTGATATGATTATTAGAATTTTTAAACTTAAGAAATGCGAACTGTTTCTGAAATCATAGACCAATGTTCCATTCTGTAATAAAGTTGTGTGCTTATAAGATTCATACATGTACTATTGGTCATATCGTCTTTTCTCACTGTGTATGTTAGTGTCTTTAAGTTCATCCAGAGAACAGTGAAGCATCGATGGTCTACAAGTATTTGTATGATACTATTTTGTGAATATACTATTACCTAGTCACCATGTTGTACCCACACATCAGCGTAACTGAAAGAAACAGGCAAAGAAATGATAACCAAAACTATACAGCTAACTAAATGGGTAGATAGTATCTACACCAATCTTAATCATGTCATTTAATGATGAAAGTTTCTAGATATACCTTTTTTTTTACCTGCACACATTTCGGAGAGCTATTGTGTATAATTTTTAAAAAAATGAAATGTTGGTTGTTTTATCTATCCGCTATAATTATAATTAAAAAATCCAACTTAATTTTATAGCATCTGTTACTACAAAGAACTAATCGAATCTGATTGACGTGTTACCAACTATAATGGTCCCCCTTTTTACGTATAATATTTTTCGAGTGCATCTGTAGGCATTTCACAGACATTTAAATACAGCATTAATTACATATATTTTCATGTATCGGCTATATCTTTAGAGACATTCCCTAGACTTATCATTACCTATACTAAGATTAGTAAATGTATATTATATTTTAGTCATTTAGTCTTATGTTATATATTGAACAAGAGCGCAACTTTTAAGCGTCACTATTTACATAAACTATATCCACTTTGAAATGCTCTTCAGATATTTCAGATATCTTCACTGGATGTAGCATTCACTATCGTCGTTGCTAGTAAACAGGAAACTGTATTTAGACATTTTGATTTATTTAAAAAGTAAAAAGTCAATGTAGTCTGTATGTATTTTTTCTAGACCTAAATCATTACATTGATAAGCAATATATAATGTTGCAAACCTATTTCCACCCTTCCCATCAAATAGAGAATGTTTGCATGTAAATTGTCGTGCTTTGTGATTATGCTGGAGGTCGTAAATGACCTCAGTCAGTGTGTTAAGGGACATTGTGTTTTTAATTCTTAATTAAGGATTGGTTATTTTTTTGTGTTGACTATTTATCTGTTCTTCATTATCTCAAATTGTATAAATCTGAGTGATATGGATATGTGATATTTATATGACATTTTAATGTGATAATGTTCATATGTACAAAGGTACAGAGGATGGAAGTTGATTCCTGATTGAATAGAGTCTACTTCGCTGTGCATGCTCGAAATGGAGCTTCAGGCTGTAGAAATGATCGATAATGCTTTGAGGCTAAACGATACACTAAGTAAGATCGATACTTTGATCGGTTCAGAGGATGAGTACACTAGGACTATTAATTCTGCTCGGTGGGTAATTAATCTTATTCTTACGCCTATCCTCTGCATCCTAGGTGTAGTTGGAAACATTCTCAACATCATAGTCCTTCGACGATGTGGCTTTAAGGACACCAATGTCCTGCTTCTGGAGTCCTTGTCCCTGGCTGACTTGTTTCTCTCCTTAGTGCATTCTATTCTACACGCTCATTTCATCGTGGAGTGTTTCGACTTAGTGCTCGCGGCTCTGGTTGGTACTTTTAGCTTCGTCTATCTGTTCGGAGCGTACCAGATCACGCTGTGCGTCGTGCAGTGCCATCTAGTGAGCATCGCTGCTGAACGCGTCATCGCTGTCTACTTCCCGTTCCACGTGGCCAGAATTTTCTCGCGTTCTCGTGTCTTGATAATCATCACTTGCATGTATCTATTCTGTTTTGTCCTGAACTTCCCTGGGTATTTTATATTTGAACCTGGGTTGATGCATCTACCAGCTTTAAACCAAACGATCTACACTATCGCACCGACAAAATTCTTTTTGGATAATTACGACACACTGGGTAACTTTACCAACCTAGGCGTTGGGATTTTCAACGCTGGGGTGCTCCCTATCAGCATCATAATAGGCTCCGCCCTGGTGGGGATCAAGCTACTAATAAGAAAGAGGCAGTCTTTCCCCAAAGTTAAACAAAGTGACGCCAACGATCTGAAAGGTATGAGACTTCTCATGGCGGTGTGTATCGTGTCCGTCTTGTTCACTATCTCCGGTCTCGTGATGATCCACTACTATAGCGTCTACAGAATAATGTACGGGCCGTTTCACGAGCTATTACTGGACATCACCAATTTAATTTGTCAGTTCTTCTCCTCGACCAACTTCATCATATACGTCACTATGAGTAACAAATTTTACAGAACTTACAGAATGTTGATTTGCAGATTTTAATATTTCTTCTGCTAAATAGTATTAGGTAACTGGAGTTAAAAAAAGACGTTTATTTATTAGCCAAAAACATTAATTGTACAAGTAAACCATTAGAGTGTTGTTCTTTACCTATCTGTACATGGACGTATGTAGTAGATTGACTCTTGACTTATCTGAGAAGATGATACTAACAAATGGAAACCAAAATCCTTGTTTTGATAATCAAAATGATAATAATAATATAATTAAAATAATATTTTTTTAAAAATTGAAAATACACAAATATCATTGACATCGCGGTAAGGTGTAGCAATGTCATGGATTCCCAAAATTAAGTGCAAGCTCAGTTTTGACCACAATATTTTTACGCATCTGGTGCAGACAAAGCCGTTGTCCACCGGCGATATATTGAAGTTATATCTTCGTTCTCTGCGCCTGTCTTCAATAAGTACTTTTCTTTGTGTCTCAAATGTGGTACCAGCAGCCTTTGTAAGCTCTCTTTCAGAGGTCATCTGCTGCCAGCGACAATTGAAGTTAATTAAAATAACAACATATCCTGCTGTTGTATCAACCGAGGGATTAGTGACAACTGACCTCGCAGACACGTTGAGGACCACACTATTCCCAATGAAGTTTCTCCTTACCTGTCAGAGGGCAGTGCTTCTGCAGACCTGCCACATCGCCAGAGAATTCCTCAGAGGACAAAGTTGAGGGGACTACTAAGAATTGTGTTCCCTCCTTAAAAATCTCGACCCCAGGTAGTGCATGAGAACAAATACTAGATCATTTATTTATTTATAATGATAATAATCAACAATAATAATATAATATTAGCCAAAGTGATGTGACAACTAACTTTGGAACATGTTTACGAAGATTCTTGTTACTTGTCGGAAGGCAATGCTGCTACAGACTATGTCATGAGGGAATTTCTCAGGGGAATTTCAAATGAATTTTGTGTCTCTTTTACAAATCTAGATGACACGTTCTAGACAGATAATTTCAAGCATTAAAAAAAAATAGCATGAATGATCTCGCATATAACTGCATTGTCCTACATTCTTCTTACGAATTAGAATGTCTTTATTTTCTGCAAACCAGCAACACAATTTGAAACTCTGCAGTGACTGTAATTGATTTTTAAAAAAGTCGTTTCAAGTATAGTGTTTCATTTTAAACAATCTTGTACACATAATTTCTTGATCATCCTTTGGTCTCTTGTATAATCTAGATTAACAGAACTGACTGGAACATAAGTATAACTAGTGTACATCTTTTAAAGCAATGAGCAGCTTTTATTACTTTGATCCTCTATTGCTGTTGCCTGTTGACTGTTCTACCAGCTCACTATGCACACTGTTTCTGCTTGAAATTATTTCGCTTTATAGACTAGATAGAACAAAGTCAATAAAAGTATATTTCCTAATGTATATTACTATTCAAACTTTTTTGCTAAATACAGTATGTTGATTAGAAGAAACATATGATTATTTGAAACTGTATATTACACTTTGTTTAAAGCTTATTGGACTACAGATAAATATTTTTAGTTTAAAAACTTTCTGTTGTTCATTTTATGTGTTTTATATTTCTGATTTATTTATAGTTTATTTATAAGTATCTTTCTAACTGTCACAGCACCCCTATGATGGGCGTCAAGGGACACATGATGAGGATGATCTTTCATAGGACGTGTTCTACTTTGCCTGATGTAGATCTTGTTATTCTAGAGAATGACTTGGCAAAGCAGGGAATGGAGAATTAGTTCGTACTTCCCCTAAAAACACCAGACATTCTATAAAACACCTGCGTTTGATCTTTGCAGGCGAACTTAATAAATATCAACAAATAACACCATATCAGTATGCAAACATGTAGTCACAGACATCATAAGATAAGCGACCACAAAATATAATTATCGTATGAATTCAAATACTGTATTGATACATTTGATTATTAATTGAACTCTCGGGAGGCGGTGGCCTAGTAGTAAGGCACTTAGCTAAGACTAAGTCTAAGACTAAGACTGCTTTATTGGGCCTTATGGAAATTTGTTGTGATTACAATGTCTCTTTTCTCATATCAAAACAACACAACAGAAACATACACATAAATAGAACAGACCCAACATAAAGAGTTCATTCAGCGACTACGCAAAGGCATCTTGGTTCTTTTCATGTTTCCTGTTCAATTGAGTGGCGGTGATATAGTGTGACCGAGTAAGGTATTAAACAGCTTTTGTAAGGCTCTGTTCTTGTCTTGATTGACAGCAGTCGTCCATTTCGCGACGACTTAACCTAGTTATGACGGAGCGAGTGACTGTTGTCATCCAAGATTTTTCCGATTTTTCTTAGACATTTGTATTCAGAAAGTTCATTTAAATATGGTAAAGTTGTGCGTGTGAATTTTTATGCCCTTTTTATAATGTTTTCTAGGCGGCGCGAAAGTTTAGATGAAGCGTTGCCTTGCCAACAATTTATTACGTATGTTTAATGTTAGCAGATTTTGCTTAGTTGCGCCGTAAAAGTTATCTAGGATCTTCTTATTTAGTTTAAAGCTTTTGAGTTTGTATAGGAAAAATAGTCGCTGGGCTGTTTTCTGTGTACCAAGGTGGTCTTTCCATGAGAGCTTGTTATCAATGATGACGCCTAGATATTTATATGAATTCACTTCTTGTATCATTGTTGTGTTTATATGCAGTTTGTGTATCAATTTTTTTTTCTTTCTAAAATCTATTATAAGTTCTTGAGTTTTGTGACATTCAGATCTAGATGGTCGTCAGTGCACCAGTTTGTAAACTCATCTATAGTGCTTCGATACTGAGTTTCGTCTCCTAAAATAAGACCGACTACGGCAGTATCATCAGCGAATTTAATGAGTTAAACTAAGTCATAGATGCTTTTTGTGTCATTAGTGTAAAGAGTATACAGTACAGGAGAAGGCACACAACCTTGTGGAGCACCCGTATATAGTACTCGAGTTGACGATTTGTTATTGTTGGCTTTACTAACTGAGGAGTCGCGGGTTCGAATCTCACTGCAGACAGTTTTTTTTTTCTCTTGATTTTTATCCACTCAGCTCTTATTCGGTACCTGAAATTAGTTTGGGTATGTAAAGCGGTTGGTCTAGTTTGGGCATGTAAAGTGGTTGGTCTAGTTTAGGCATGTAAAGCGGTTGGTCTAGTTTGGGCATGTAAAGCGGTTGCTCTAGTTTGGGCATGTAAAGTGGTTGGTCTAGTTTGGGCTTGCAAAGCGGTTGGTCAACATTGGGCATGTAAAGCGGTTGGTCTAGTTTGGGCATGTAAAGCGGTTGGTCTAGTTTGGGCATGTAAAGTGGTTGGTCTAGTTTAGGCATGTAAAGTGGTTGGTCTAGTGTCGGAAAGTAAAGCAGTTGGACTAGTTTTGGAAAGTAAAGAGGTTGTTTTTTTTTCGGAAAGTAAAGTGGTTGTCTAGTTTGGGCATGTAAAGCGGTTGGTCTAGTTTGGGCATGTAAAGTGGTTGGTCTAGTTTGGGCTTGCAAAGCGGTTGGTCTAGTTTGGGCATGTAAAGCGGTTGGTCTAGTTTGGGCATGTAAAGCGGTTCGTTTAGTTTTGGCATGTAAAGTGGTTGGTCTAGTTTAGGCATGTAAAGTGGTTGGTCTAGTTTCGGAAAGTAAAGCAGTTTGTCTAGTTTTGGAAAGTAAAGCGGTTGGTCTATTTTCGGAAAGTAAAGTGGTTGGTCTAGTTTCGGAAAGTAAAGTGGTTGGTTTAACCGTCAGACATTGAAATAGATTAGCTTTACATCATCTGCCCTATAGATTACAAGATGTGAAATGGGTACTAAGAGTTCATGTAACTCTCACGTGTGTGCGCATAAAGGTTTCCAAATATAAACAGGATGTCGTCTAAATTTACAAGTAGCTTTCTGTTTCTGAACAGAAGGGTGAAATAATGAAAGGGAGATAATCGGTTTCCAGGCTACCAGAAAATTCAAGAACTATATATGAGATAAACGGTTATCTGGATTTGAAAACATTGTCTTTTCAATTTATAAGTTATAAAACTCTAGTTGAATCTACCAACGACAATTTATCTCTGTATAATCGGTAGCAACTTTATGTGCTGCTTCAAATGGCATGATACATAGTGTGTATTCAATCTTTTTATGGTTTCAGAATAGAAGAATAAATATTTTATTTCATATAGAGAAACTGTTTTTTTTAATTAAACCTGTACCTCTGGCGTACTTGGGCGAACGTATTTAACAAAAAATGCCAATATGTATCAACCAATCAATTCCATTACAAAATTATTCTTAAGAACTGACACTAGAACTGTCTAAAGTATAATCACAGTCATTGCTGATCCTTTATATTGGTGTCTGAACATGTATAGAGCCATAAACATTGATGTTTTTGTTCACTCTATATTCTATATACTATAAACGTACATTATAGCAAAGAACAAAGCAATAGTATAATTCGAATGTAAAGCATATTGTGCAGATGTAAAACGTAACATAATTCATCTATTTACTAAATTCGCTTGAACTGTAATTCGAGTCTCAATTCGTATTAAAATGTTGACATTTCTTTGATTCAATTTTCTGTATTTTAAACAATACTTTGATTTCGTCATTTCTTATATTTTGTTTTAAAAGTGTAGGTTTTTGTTTTGAAATATTAACTTAAGAAAAACATTCAAAATAATTTCAACATTAAATATCATGTACAAATAGTATTCTTTTCAAACCAAGCGTCTAATTCTTGTTTTGAAAGCATTTAGACAAAAAATTTCGATACGTTTTTAAGAACTTCTTGCTCATGGCGACATAAACAATAAAGTTAAACGATGTATTCAGCTGATCAATTAGAGTCAGCAGATCTTTCAGAAGGTCGTACAGCTGTCCTTCGGTCAACGCATACGCCTGAAAAAAGTAGTTCATCCCAAGACATGACCCATTGTTAAACAAAACCAAAACACAGACGGAGAGAATCATCTTCATGGCGCTCAAGTCCTTGGAGCGTCTTTGCGTGCAGTGCATTGGTAGCTGAAGCTTTCGCATCAACAGTTTGACCCCAACAAACAAGCTGCAAATGATGACGATCGCTGGCAATGTGATGGAGTATATATTCACGGCCACTGTGGCGAGATAGACGATGATCGCTTCCATGTTGGACATGAAGATCTGGGAAGGGACAATGACGACTGATGTCTGATTGTTAACACAAAGAGGCTCAAACATGAAAAACAAGGGAGAGTATGTCCCGATGCAGAAGACGTAGATGAACCCGATAGAAAGCTTAACACGTGACCGGATGAAGATCCTTGACACGTGAAAAGGAAAGCAGACGGCAATGACTCTTTCGACGGCGATAACCCCCAGATGGCAGTTCACCACAACCGCCATGATGACAAAAGGGCCGTAACTGTATATGTAGATGATAGCTCCAAACTGCTGCACGAACTCTCGTGTCCTCAGTAAAATATTTAACAAGGACAAGATGAGGTCAGCCAGGGAAAGCGACTCAAGCAGCAAGACATTGGTGTCTTTGTAACCAGAGTGACGTTGTACAACCAAGTTGATGACGTTTCCCACAACTCCGATGACGCACAGAATGGGTGTGATGACATAGTTAATAATGTTACGAACAAAGGGAACAGTTTGAAGATCTAACTCAAAGTCCAGAATAAACACTGAACTGTTCAAAGACATGATGAAATGAAAATCAACTATCTTCATGCTACTATTCGCCAAAGTTTAAGACTAAACATAAAGTAGATGAGGTTTGAATTAATATTTATTGCAAGATAGTGACGACATGTACTAAAAACAGCTTTTTTTATAAAAAAAATCCAAATTATTTGAATGACAACATTTTTAAACAAAAAACGAAATAAACTAGACGATATTATTTTTAAAGATCTAAAAACACGTTTAATGAATGTTCTTGTATTAGAGAAGCTATCTATTTATCTTTAAACTGAAGACTTTAAATTCAAGTTGAATAGTATTGGCAATACGATTTCACTGAAACGCGATATGTTCAAACATTGTGTGTGGTAGTGTGTAAGGTGTGTGGTCGAGTGTGGATCTAAAACTCATTAACTCTTTCTCTGCGTAATTATTTTTCCAAGTTTTGAAGGCATTCTTCATTTTGCTCATGACTATTTCACTCCCCTGTTATGATTGGGCTTCAATAGTTTTGTTGTTTGTTATCAGAAACTGTTGTATTTGGTATAGAACTAAAGGGAAATGCATGCTCTTTTTTATATAATTCAAAGTCAAGTTTAAAAAAATTAATCATTAATTTAATTTAATGAGGTCAAAATCAACGATGGTATCGTCGATTAGGAGAGAAAGAGTTAAAAGAAGGTTATAAAAAATACAGTGGTTAAAACCAACCCAAGGGGAAGCAACACTAAACCAAACCACTCACGTTGATACACTTTGAAGATCACACTTAACGCATACCCTACAATGTTCAACTATATAATGAATACGATCAAATGTATCACGGTGAACACAACCAAGTGAATGAGAATCATAGTAGTACAATTCATTAACATTACTTCCGAGAAGAGGAAATACTTCGCTTTAAAAAAGATAAAGGAAACCACAACTTTTGAGCGAAACACAACTTCTCATTACTATAGATACTCTTTTTTTTAAATGTATAACTATCATAAAGTATTCATAAGTTGAGAGAACCTAAAAGAATTGGAAAATTTCCTTTTTTAAAGCACCATATACTTTTTTTTTTAAATGTAAATGTGTATATACAATGTAAAATGAACAAACTTGTATTAAGATACTATAAACTATGTAACTTCAATTGTACGTACCAGTACATTTATAGCTGCATATGAAATTGTAAACAGAACTAAGCTTAAACTTAAATCAGTTGTCTGCTGTATTGATAAGTTTAAAATGTGGCTTCAATGCAATCATTCTAGCATCGAAATCAGCGTAGATCTCTAGAACAACGCACAGCATCTATCTGTAGTGAAAGATTATATCTTCAAAGTAGAACGTAAAAGTTAGAATAACAATTAAGTTGATCACGTGATGAGTTGTGCTGCTAGCGAGAGCGAATGAAATAGTTCAGTGGTCAAATTGCGAAAGTTAATGCGAAGTTTCTGGATGTAATTATAAAGCCATCTTTGTACTAAGGTTTTAGTTCTGTAAACATTTGAAATGTTTTGTCGTGCTGTTTTAGGCCGCTCTATAATTGAAGAGAAAAATTCAAAGCGAGAAACTACTTAATGTTTTTACAAAGGCTTAACCCTTTGATACGTCCGTGACTGTACTAGAAACCCCGGTTCAATTATAGTTTTAATTCGTCTGCAAAGTTATTTTAGTGACAGTGGACATAAATCTGAGAAGTTTTAATACCTACATAATTAATATCTCAATAAACAACAATTATCTGCACAGTCTTGATCTTGTATTTATAGCAGTCGATACTTGCACCTAACAGAATAAAATTATAGTATATGTTAGTCAGTAATCATAACCTCTTTGGCTAAAGATTCTCATTACACAGTCAGCTCTCCGTATCGCCCAGTGTTTGATGGATATATTCACTACTTTTAAATGCAGCTTCTATGGTGCTGGAGTATTTGACTTTACGAACTGCTATACAGGTTTAAAACCACGGTTGGAGTGAGACAAGGCTGCCTATTGTCATCAACACTTGAAAGGACAATGGAAGATGCTATGGAAGGCTATGCCGGTACTGTAAGCATTGGAGGAAGAAGAATTACTATCTTGCGCTTCGCAGATGACATTGATGGCCTAGCATGGACAGAAGAAGAACTAGCTGACTTGGTGATGCGCATTGATAAGACTTCCGCAGCATATGGTATGCAAATAAATGCCAAAAAAAAGAAAAAGCAACAAATTATGATCAATAGCTAACAGGGCTTTATAAAGGGGCATCAGTGTTGGAGGTGAAAAGCAGACTAGTGTCAGTAGTTTTAAATACCTCGGAGAAGAGGATCCTAGCAATGGAATTGAGATGCTACAGCAGGATCCTAGGTATCACATTTAAAGACCGCATCACAAACCAAGAGATTAGAGACAGGGTTACTGCAGCCATTGGAACCCATGATGATCTGCTAACTATCTTAAAAAAACATAAGCTAAAAATCTGTAGCTATATTACACAAGCAGTATAAGACATGTTTATACAGGAAGAAGGACTGTTGTAGATCCGGATGAGGTTATGGGAGTCTCAACAGTCTGGGGCTAAGTGCTGTCCTGTGTGATACTAGTGAATTGTTTGGAAGACCTGGAGCGACACTGAAAGTGTGACGGTGGTCTGTTCTGCTGTTCTGGTATTAAGTAGGACTCTTAGAACTTAAGACATTTTCCCCTGTGACTTAATAGCGGAAGTTCAACTATTTGTTGATATCTTATAATAAATATATCGTTTATTATTACCTCCTACCGTTCGTTGAGTTGTCTGCCTTAGATTTACAACAGTATTATTAGTAAATGTTACATTAAGTTTTGTTGAATAAAGGATGTTTGTTCAAGTTATTTAAAGTAAGTCCATTTCAATACAATACACCTTCATCAGTTTAGTTGTATGTTCTAGCTTTATATGAGGCTACAAGCCAAAGACTGACCACCAAGAAGCATCAAAATAATCTGTACCCGTTTCAACTTCATCCGCAAAAGTATTATGATAATAGCTACTTATACAAAAACATATGACAGACAGACAGACATTGAAACACTTTAAAAGCCTCGAGGGGAAGTAAATCTTTTTCGCACTGCTAGTTAACTTTTTTACTTACATTTTTACTCTCCAATTAAACTTAGAAGGTGTCGCTTCGATCAGTAGCTGACGATCTTTAGCTTGTTGAGATTCCAGTTTAGTTTAATTTAATTTTCGCTAATTCCTATTTTCTTGATATTGGCTCGTTGAAGCCTGAATAGCTGCCGTGATCTTCAAAATCTGTTGGATTGCTTATGCCTTTTCGTGTCAAATCCAAGTTTTTCATTTGCTTATATATTGTTGTTACATATAATCTCGTCTGCTTAGCATATAGTAACAAAGCTGTAATCATATATTTAAAAATGATTCGTTTTGTTAGCATAATGATGACATGTAAACCATAAAATTTTATTTCTCAAATATATATACTAACGATTTCATATTAATTTATAATCACTGGACACATAACTGAATACTAAGGCCGTCAAAATATACATAAATCATCACTTCATGTATAAATCTTTAAAATATTTAAAAACAATAAATTATTTTGTAGAGCATTTCTTTTATCCATTGTTTATATCAATATAAGTAGTTATTATAAAAATATGTGTACATATATAAATGTGTTTATATTCCTCCAATCTCTACTTCTTTCATTTAATCTTTTAATTATGCTTTAAAAATATTTGTTAAAAGTTTGGTAATATTTTGAAAGGCACATTTGCATTTCACTTTACTTAAATGTTAATATAAAAATGGAAGACTGCATGATAAGCACTTCGCACTGTCGTCACAATGGTCAAAAGTTTAAATCTTGCCTTCTGACCTATTTTATTTCCCACATATAAAGGTATAAATATAATTTTCAATCAAAACTTATTTTAATCATCACACTATTGATAAACATAATTAAAGAAGTGCCAAGCCATAGAGCATCGATTGTTACAATCTGTCACGAAAGAAACTGATAGCAAGAAATTCACTATCCACACATTCTAAGCACCCCCGAGTTTTCTGAACTGAACTTTTGTATAACTAGATGAAGTTGAACTCCTTTATCCCAAGCCTGGAACATCACAATGTTTGGGTGAAGGTCATTGCCTTTATTCGATTTAACAAAACCACATTGTAGTGAAAGAGTTTTTAATCTCTTTTGTGTGTGTGTGTGTGTGTGTTTGTTACTTTGTAAGTGGGGGCACATTGTAGGTGGAGTGTGTGCTTGTGGTGTAGTGTTAGTGGTGTGTGTGTGTGTGTGTGTGGTGTGCCTTGTGTAGCGTGCGTCTCACGCTAAGCTAACTAAAATTATACAAAGGAAATAAATTAAAACCAACATTAAAATAAGCAACACTGACCCAAAGCATTGCCTATTTTCCACCCTGCACCTCCCGCTAAGTGCTCATTCCACAGTGTGAAAGTAAGCAATCAATACGACTAAGTGTATCACACAAATAAAAACTAAATATATTAGCAGCATCCTTGTTTTAAAGATATAGCCAAAGGGGCACAATTCATAGAAATTATTTTTTCTCTAGATGAATTGCTTCCCTGTAAAACTGATCGAAAGACACTGGCGTTGCTACCAAGACAGTAACCAAGTTAAAACTAAATTGTATACACTCATTTCAATAATTATCTGACTTTCTTAAGAAAGTAAATTACATGCCAGTCTTTGTTTTATATTTATATTAAGATATATATTGGTAGCGGATGAATACATCTAAAATCAAGTGAATGAATGGCCATACATAAAGTAGCACAATATGAACTAATGGAATGATTTCAATAATATAAATGACTTTATTACACAGTTATAATATCAGAGAGGTAATCCAGGCCTAGTGTATTATGCTTAATAGCAGAAAAAGCAATCGAGTTTGTAATTTGATATTCCCCATGGCGATAGGATGAAAAATGCATTAAAAAATGAATAAAACAATTCATATCGTCCAATGAGCGCATAGTACAAAGTCTTCTTTCTATTTATTAAATTTCTCTTAACAATTAGATAACCAATTAATTATATTTTGTGTCATGATGATAAAGTTGAAACATTTTTTTTATTCTTTCAGATCAGAGATATTGTATCTGAGATATAAAAGAACTGAATGTTAGAATTGCCTCGGTGCTATAATGAAAGACATACAACTTAAAGGGGAAACAATCTTATGATAGTTATTACAAAATGACTTACCAAAGTTACGCACCCTTGTCTACAGTATTACACTCTCAACCTTCCCAATTTAGCACAATATAATTTTATTTCGTTCACAATATATCTTTGGTTACACACAAGTTCTAATTAATAAATAATTACTATATCTGAAACTCTTTCGTCTGCAAAGATTTGATCTTTCTTCATAGAAGTCACATCCTTTACTAAAGATAACTCTAGATCGATATTACATCTTATACTTTCAATTTTGAACTCTGAAACTAAAAATATTGATATGTGAAAACTATACAATAATGAAACCATACTATTATTATTAACCTACTCTGATAAAATTTCTCTTGAGGGTATATTCTAGGCCTCACCGTGGCAACCCAGTGGAAGTATACATATAGATGTAGGCTACATATTAAAAAAATATGGCATAGTGACTGTGAGTCTTGATATTACACATACTATTAATAAGCTGAATTGTAATATCTGGCCTGGGGTCAAGCCTGTTTCTAGACTTTGACTTTGTTGTAACATAATATTAAAATAGTCTGCATCGCACCAAATAAAACATGTAGCAAACGAAAGTAAACAAACTACCAACATCTTACTCATTTTCAAACTCCATTAGAGTAAGGTCTTGAGAGGCTCAGATCCTCACTTTCAAAAGCCCTGGAAAGAAACCCTGCTGTTATGCGTAGTGCATGTGTCACAGTTTGGGAAACACTGTAGTGGTACATAGAGATATTTCTATTTCACTGATTAAACTATCTCCTTCCCAAGACTAAATTGACCCTACATCGTAGTTTATGTAAATCAATTATTCTCCAGAAAAAACTGCCGATAAATTAATGATGCCAACTACTACTGACTAGTCGTTATGTGTGCTGTCAAGCGCGACTGTATTCACGCGCGTGTGACATGTATCAACTATTGAAAAGAAGATTGAAACTAAACAAGACACAATTAATTTGGTCAAATGTTGGACACGTTTCGGACGTTTCTTTAGAGTTGAAGATAATTTACGTCCGTCCAAACCTCCTGCAGGACGACGGGGGATTGGAGCGGGCAGGGTTTGAACCCTGGACCATCGATAAATCTGAACGACAGTCCTAGTCGTGCAAATCGCACGACCAGGCAGCCACCCATTTTTCTTCTTTTGCTCTCTAAGACTAAATCTTTTTCTCGACGAAATGAATTAAAGTTTGACTTTTCTGAATGTTTTGGTCATAGTATTTGTAAAATATCCGGCATAACCAATACATTTTCAACAACATTTAATAAGCAAGAATTCTGGGACTCAGAAACCCTGAAAATAATATCTGTCCACTTGTGGGAGAGAGCCAAACAGAAACTCATAGTTCAACACATTCAAATTGAAGCTGGTTAGGACACTCCTTGTGAAAAACCATTTTATTCTTAATAGAGTTGAACCGAAGCTCTTAAAGCTCTAGGCATGTAAGCTTGATTCCTCTGTGCAGCGCGCTCTGTCTGGAAGAGGTCCAAACAAATATTCACATTTAAGACAGCTATCTCAGGTTTTACAATTGTGAATAATAGTAAGCAAAAAAAACAACAACATATTATTAGAGTAGAAGAAATGTCTGGCTCCAAACTAGTTTAACAGCAGGCAAAGTGGTGGGTAGCCTCAGAGTATAGAGAATGTAATACACCGGATACTGGGAATAATGTGGACCGACACAAAAAAATCAACTGTCAACTTTTGGGAGAAAACCAAACAGACACCTATGGCACCTAGACATTAACAATCGAAACTTGAAGTAGAAGAACACAACTGGCGATCATGCAAGGCCAGGGAAAGTGAGCAGGATTTTAAAAATATATTTTAAGGTCGGTTCTCATCGAAATGGACGATTCGTAAGTGACATGGGAGCAGATGAAGAAAGCTGCTCAGAATCGAATTCGGTAGAATGGTGTAGCTGCAGCTATACCCTCCTCTGTGGGTACACAGGAATAAATCAAATAAAAATACTATTAGACATACTTTATTTTAGAATAGCATTTATTTGATTTTGCTTGAATCAGGGAGCATATTTCACACTATGTATGATATGCAAACACACTTTTGTGATCTTCACTATTTGACGAGCTCTCTCCGGATGAAAGAGAAACAACGAAATATCGGAGAGTAGGTCTAATGAAGTCTGTGTGTGTCTGTGTTCTTTAGTCATGTGATGCCAGCTCAGCAGTTAGGTTGACATGCGCAGGTGTACGGACACAAGCCCTGGGCGCACTTCATCCACATGTGACATTCCAGGAATGGGGGATCCTGAGTGACGGCTTTCTCCGGAGCGGAGTTACAGGTGCAGGTTGGACATCCGTTGGAATCTAGGACATTTCTGAAACAGTTTTTGTATAGTTTATTTTTAAATTAAACAGTAGAGTAGAGAGAGAGAGAGTGAGAGAGAGAGTATGTATGTGTTGTTGTTTTTTGCTCTCCAAGTAAATAAAGAAAGAGAGAATTTGTTGTTGTTTTTTTTTTGTCTTCTATAATGTTTACTATTGGGTGTGCAGCAGAGAAAACCCAGAGATTTGAAAGAGTAAAGAACGGTGCTTTTGTGGTGAGTAAGGTTTTGTTTAAATAGTGATTCAATAATTTTTCAATAATGTCAAACCTAATAAATATGAGTTGAATACATAAAAACAATTCAATTAAACATATATAGATATATAAAACAGTGTATCTCAACCTTCGGCGAAAAACAAAACAAAACAAAAAAAAAACACATTCATGTTGAGCCTTTTCTCTTGATAGCTTGGGGCTCTGGGGGAGCGCTGTAAGCCTACTTAGTGGGGCTCTGGGGGAGCGCTGTAAGCCTACCTAGTGGGGCTCGGGGCAAAGCCCCGATGTAAAAAGCGTTTCTAGCATTTTTCACTGCAGAAACGCATTCTCCTGACATTTACAGCTAATTATTCAGTAGTGGGGCTCGGGGCGAAGGCCCTACGCCAAAAGCGCTTTTATTTTTCACTGCAGAAACGCATTCTCCTGACATTTACAACACATTATTCAGTAGTGGGGCTCGGGGCGAAGGCCCTACGCCAAAAGCGCTTTTATTTTCACTGCATTCTTCTGACATCTACAGCTCATTATTCCTCCTATTAAAAAGGACCTTTTCAATAATGTTTTGATTTAAAAAATATTCAAATATAAATGAATAGGCCCTTACTACATTGCAAATAAAACGATTTGAAGATACCCCACATATATAGATTAAGGCTTTGAGGATCGCCGCCGAAAACAAAATTATTCGATAAATAAGAGTACCAGCTGGCCGAGCCGAATAATCTATTACCACAAAATATTTACACGAACTTATTTTTAAATGACAAAAATGAGCGATCTGATAGAGGACTACAAATCTGAAGTGTTGCTTTTGTGTTCTTTTAGTGCTAAATAGCGATTTGAATAGAAAGTCTCCCTGTAGTCTCCAAATACAAATCTCACATTGAATCTTTTGCGTCAAACTATTGGCCTATGAATGGTATGGAAGAAAGTCTTTGCAGTGTAACTTATCAAATGATTACGTTCAGAATTTAATTTTGCTACTAATATATCAATTATGGCTTTAGTACGAAACATCAAGTGATACACAATCTCTACGTTATTGGATAAAACATACACTTTGTAACAAATTAAAATGGCGCGTTTTTCCCTTAGAGACTTAAAAACATCGCGTTTATGATGTAAAGAAGCGTTTCCCTTCGAGCACCTCTGTTAAGCCGAACACCTTTAAGCTTACTAAAAAGCCTTTGGCAGATGTTAGAGCCCCATACAGGATACGTGCCCTGCCCAGCGTGACTGTCGGGAAGTTCACACCGGCGTTCGCTAGAACATCGCTGTTTGTAGGGCGGTTTTGCCACCGTATGTCCATGATGGTGTGCAAACATCTTTGTTGAAAGCGTTCAAGAAGTCTTAGTTCATTCATAAAACATTCTAGCCAAAATTAATTTTTCGATAATGAGACATTTTCAAACCGATATAACGGTCGACCTCGAGTTTTCCCGATGTGGCCAATGAGATGAGAATATTTTTCTCCCTATTATGCACGTACCTTGTAATTTTAAAGAAAATCGTTAGAGCCGTTTTTGAAATTAAAAAAAATTATAAAAATATATATATTGATCTCAGTCAGACAACATGCTGCATTTTTTTGAAGAAGAACATTAAGTCCTATCTGTTTAAAACTGTTTTAAATTAACTGTCATTGTAGCTGTCGTGTCTGTGTTTGTATTGTTATTACAGCGCCTTAAGCTTAAATTTTGTTTGTTAACAGCGCTTTATAAATAAAATTATTTATTATTATTATATACATGCACACATACATACAAGAATTACTCGCTTAAGAGTATGTTAAAATTTTAAATAAATATAAATATATAAATACATATACATATACATACAAGAATTGCTCGCTTAAGAGTATAGGATAAAATTTATATAAATATAAATATATATACATACACACATACATACGAAAATTGCTCGCTTAAGAGTATAGGATATTTACATACACACATACATACAAGTATTGCTCGCTTAAGAGTATAGGATTTTTTAAAAAGCTCATTTGTAAGTGATACATTTTGCTCAATAGGCATGTTTGTAACTTTGTTTTGTTAAAGAACTCTGATTGAAAGCTCTGACAAAAAATTCTGGGAATGGGAGAGAAATTAAGTGGACCAATTAGATTCTACTCTAATTTTTTTTTTAATATCTAGATACATTGATTGTAATTCATTAATTCTATTGAACTAAGACCTGATATCTGGCCTACTTAACTTAACACAAATTACAACAGTGCCGCTTATCTTGCATCATTCTACAAAACTAATTTTTTTCTCTCTCTCTCTCTCTACAACTCACAATAAGTACTCCCTTTCCATATCACCTTTGAAATAAACACACACACATACACACAAATACACAACTCACACACTCCACACAACAAATATCAAAACATAAGTATTAAAAATGCCACCTTAAAACTGACTTTTTAAGACATTAATATAATTTTTCAGAGCCTACCCGTATTGGCAGAAGATGGCACAGACAGGCGGACACGCAGCCCTGGCACAAACCATATTACAGCCTGGACAACCGTCGGCATCAGGCACATAGTGGCAGTCAAGTGGTGGGGCCGCACATGGAGGAGGGGGCAGGCAATTGTCAAGGTTGACAGCTTGAATAAAAAGAGTTGTCTCCTAGAATGTTCCGTTTTATTAAATGGAATTTTAGAATTTAAACAGCTTAAAATCTTGAACTGTAATTATGTCAAACCTAATATATACCAGTTGAATACAAAAACAATTGAATTAAAGCACAGTGGGTTAACTATTTTAAATCACATTCAATTTTCAAAGCGATTTGCCAACAAAGCTTAAATTTGAACTCAAAGTTTATAGTCCCCTGGTAGAGCCGGATTTACGTCAGTGAAAGACTGTGCGGCGCCCAACGCTTCACTCTTAAAGAGGGCCTCCATATTTTACAATATATAAAATTGTTAAGAAAATAAATATGTTAAAGATATGAAAATACGGGAAATTATAATGACTCCATTTCTTTATACACAATAACGACAATCTTCTAGATTTATGAACATTATTAAGTGCTTTAGAATGAAGCTTGAATGGCTTAGGAACTCTCCACGAATCTGAATACAATGCATAAATTCTCATATATTTGACTTAGGTCTTTGGATTAGTCTCGAATTGTTCTGATTACAAATCAATTTTTAAATATTTAGTTTGTGCTTACAAAAAATAATGTGTGTCATTTGAAATCTGCCTTTTTTTAAACAAACTTTTTAAAACTCACCCTGTCTGTGTGGTAAAATGTTTCTACAAGTTATTGCTCCCACACCCAAGGAAATTTTTTCTTTTCTCTGACACAACAAGAATCAAGAAAAAAAATTAACCAATCAACTATTTTTAACTAATTATTTTGATTGGTATTTCAACAAGTGAAAGAAATTGTACTTGACTGAAGTGGTGGTATAAGCTGAATTAGTCTTCTTTATACGTCGCCGCTTAAAAGTAATTTTTGAAAAAAGCACATAACTATACAATCTTCTATTTTCATAAGCACCTCACTAGCAGAGTGGTTAGTATGTCTACTTTGGGAGGCTTGAACTATGAGTTCGAATTCCGGAATTTTCCTTTTTTTTTTTTTTTTTTAAAGGCACATTCCTTGTCCCATATGCTAGGACAAATTTGTACAAATACTCCTTCTTCCCTAGTGCTATTAGAGCATGGAATGGGTTGCCTGAGCTAGCCAGGAAAACCAGTGACTTGACAGAATTTAAGTCATTGGTTAATATGCATGAATAAATGCATGACGCGTAGGACGTAATCATCTTCTTTTTTGAAGTAACGTCTGTATTATATCTTATCTTATCTTATATAAGATAAATATGGTTTTAAAAAAGCTATTATCCATATATCCCTTTCTTTCTGGCTCATTTCCCAACTTGTCCAGATAAATGATAGGATCATAGCGTATTGAGAAAGCTAAAAGCATGAAATAGCTAAACAATAACAATGGGTAAAAATATTTCTAATCGCACGGATTTATTGTTGTTGACCTAGAACTATTACAAATTTAATGACATGACAATCACAATCATAAAAATGTTGTTTTTTTTAAGTATTTTAACTTTTTTTTTTCTTGTATGTATCTTGTTTATACGTTATCGTAAATGTGTGCTTAGACAAGTGTACACGTCAATGTCAATCATATATAGGCTACGCTTGTTAAACAACAACCACGAATACAAAAAGTACATTTGCATTCGTGTTTGTGAGAATGTGTATAGAAGTAGGTCTGTCACTAACATCGGAAATACTGTGTATAGAAGTAGGTCTGTCACTAACATCGGGTATACTGTGTATAGAAGTAGGTCTGTCACTAACATCGGGTATACTGTCTAAAGAAGTAGGTCTATCACTAACATCGGGTATACTGTCTAAAGAAGTAGGTCTGTCACTAACATCGGGTATACTGTGTATAGAAGTAGGTCTGTCACTAACATCGGGTATACTGTGTATAGAAGTAGGTCTGTCACTAACATCGGGTATACTGTGTATAGAAGTAGGTCTATCACTAACATCGGGTATACTGTGTATAGAAGTCGGTCTGTCACTAACATCAGGTATACTGTGTATAGAAGTAGGTATATCACTAACATCGGGTATACTGTGTATAGAAGTACGTCTGTCACTAACATCGGGTATACTGTGTATAGAAGTAGGTCTGTCACTAACATCGGGTATACTGTGTATAGAAGTAGGTCTGTCACTAACATCGGGTATACTGTGATAGAAGTAGGTCTGTCACTAACTTCGGCTATACTGTGTATAGAAGTAGGTCTGTCACTAACATCGGGTATACTGTGTATAGAAGTAGGTCTGTCACTAACATCGGGTATACTGTGTATAGAAGTAGGTATGTCACTAACATCGGGTATACTGTGTATAGAAGCAGGTCTGTCACTAACATCGGGTATACTATGTATAGAAGTAGGTCTGTCACTAACATCGGGTATACTGTGTATAGAAGTAGGTCTGTCACTAACATAGGGTATACTGTGTATAGAAGCAGGTCTGTCACTAACTTCGGCTATACTGTGTATAGAAGTAGGTCTGTCACTAACATCGGGTATACTGTGTATAGAAGTAGGTCTGTCACTAACATCGGGTATACTGTGTATAGAAGTAGGTCTGTCACTAACATCGGGTATACTGTGTATAGAAGTAGGTCTGTCACTAACATCGGGTATACTGTGTATAGAAGCAGGTCTGTCACTAACTTCGGCTATACTGTGTATAGAAGTAGGTCTGTCACTAACATCGGGTATACTGTGTATAGAAGCAGGTCTATCACTAACATCGGGTATACTGTCTAAAGAAGTAGGTCTATCACTAACATCGGGTATACTGTGTATAGAAGTAGGTCTGTCACTAACATCGGGTATACTGTGTATAGAAGTAGGTCTGTCACTAACATCGGGTATACTGTGTATAGAAGTAGGTCTATCACTAACATCTGGTATACTGTAAATACAGACCCTGTCCTTTTGTCGAAGTTTTTTTTTTCAATTTTATACTAATGGTAGAACTGACATCTAAAACAAAACTACCATAATTAATATACAGTTATTTGATAGTACGAAAAGTGTGTCCTGTCTCGTGGGGAGGATAGTTTATAGACTTGACATTTGATAACTTTGATAACTTGACGAATGCAAGGGAATGAAAAAATGTGGAAATGGGAGGCAACTGCAGAAAAGACTAATAGGAGGAACTAATATTTGGAAGTGTTTCAGAACGAAACCATAATTGAGATATTATGTGAACTTCACAATTAGCTGATTATACTGAGTCCATTGATCGAGATTATTAGCTGAGAAGCAATGGAAGACAATGTGAAAAAATGGACAGGCATGGCATTCATATTTTAAAGAGAATTAAATCCTAGTCGAAGTCTCCGCAGGGCATAAACCCATGACCATCGTATGACAATCCAGAGTGCATTCCACACGGCCACACGCTGCTTACGTCATCTTATTTTAAAACAGTTGCTGTTAAATTATCGTTTTCATAATCAACTTTCGTGAGATTGCTTTTGAATGAATATTGTGTCATCAAACATTTGACATAAGAGTTAAATGAAAAGAGACGGTCTACAGATCACGTGTGGTGCCCCACTGGTAAAAAAGACTAATAGAGGTAAAGGGATTCATTTTGTCGTGACCGCATAAATGTCTAGATTTGGCGTTTTTTTGTTCACATTAAGTTTTTTTTTAAATTGTGAATTGTTTAGTGAGTTATTGTCAGTGTCTAATGATAGAAACTAAGAGAAACGTATACATTGGTTGTATAGCTTTTAGCTTTTATAGTTTTTATATGTCGCTACTTTCATGCTTATAGCATGGTCAGAGCGCTATGGTCCAATGTCACTTGCGGACCAGTGGGGGCTTCTGGGAGAAGATTTTCAGTGCTAATACTAATATAGTATAAGAGAAACTACTTACGAAAAACCCTGGACAGAGCTGGAGAAATAATCAAAGTAGATGTAAATAAGAGAATCGCTTTAGAAATCATTTTGGATTTTGTGATTCTGTATGTGTGCTGATTTTTTTTTTCAATAATCCTAAAACAATTACGATTTGTTTATCTTAATTGTCAAATAGGTATACCTGTTACTGGAATGGTTCTCACAGCGCTTATAAGTATACTAGGTTTAGATTTTCTCTGAAGATAAAAAGATTTGTGTTTTTCGAGGTTTAGATAGGACTGTATTATTGCAGGAGTGTAGTCATCCTGTATTATATGTAGACTAACGTAAAGAGCAGGGCCGGCCTTGGATATTTGGAGGCCCTAGGCGAAATGAATTGGGTGGCCTCAAATGAAATCATATACCAAAAACTAAAGAGTTAAAAATGTATGCAATGAATTAAAAGCCTTCCTGTATCTATATCTTAATCAACAAATAAAGTTAAATTCATGGATAACGTCGACGGTGCATTAGAATTATATAGACGATTGATGATCACCAGACTAGAAATAACGTTTTGACATTTCACCAAAAGGAAGAAACAATGTTCTTCTAATATACGTAGTCGAACAAGTAGATCTAAACATTCGCGAATAAACCTTGAATCGTAGAAGAAACTTAGAGAGCTAGGCTAGTAGACATAGAGCCATATAACTCTGCTATGTTTGAGATTTGATCCATGTATTGCAATTTTTTCTTTAAAAATATTTCTTTGAATCCTGTTCAAGGCCCCCACTAATCGGAGGCCATTGGCAGCTGCCTAGTTTGCCCATGCCTAAGGCTGGCCCTATATAGAGGTCTCAGATCACTCTTAAGACTATCTACGACCCAAGTTAAGCCAAGGTATGACGAACTTTTATCAAAACTGTCGCAGGTTAATTTAATTCATTATTTTCTTTTTTTCTATCATTAAATCTAATACAAAAAAATGTATGTTTTATTTTATCTATTTCAACACCCCTATAACTATTTAGCCCTCTCCTAAAAAGTTTGCCTATAGCTGGAACAGTCTGTCAGTTGGTCGGAAAAACAATGTCAGGAATAATTAGATTAAGACGCAGACTAGTAGACAAGCGTAACACGAAAGGATATTATCTTTAAGAACGAAAGGATATTATCATTAATAAGTTCCACATCTTTATGTCTGTTTAATGATACAAAAATTAAAACTAAAAATAAATTCTTTTTTTAAATTTAGAAACCTTTTCAACTTCCGGGTAACGGTTGCGTAAAATGTCAGAGGTTATCAACTTCAAAACTCATAGTTAGCGGTACAAGGTTACTATGACTTTGTCACATAGACATCACATTTTGAGATCCGCTGATTATCATTGAACTATACATCTGCAGTTTTTCTCACGAGCAGCCTACTCTAGATTAATGAAGCAATGAAAACTTTAGTGCACTGCACGTGTGTGCTTAGTTAATTCAGTCATTACCTTTAAGTCGTTCATTTTTTTTTAAAGATTTTTTCATTTTTCGGATATTCCTTCTTCTTCTTCTTGTAGCCAGCTTTATTGCTGCTGAGCTGCTGAGCTCTTTTGCAGACTGTGCCAAGGAAAAAAAGTGTGCTGTTTTCTTCAGTTGTTCAGCACTGCCGTACAGGGTGTTGGTTATGTTGGGCTGTAGTGGAAGTAGGGTCTGCCTAAGGTGGATTAGGGAGGGTCATTCAAAGAGGATATGGTTTACGGTTTCAAAGGGGTGGGCGCAGTGTCTGCAAAGGGGGAGTTGTGTGGAGTTTATTTTGTTCAGGTGGTAATTTAATAGTGGTGTGTGTCCTGTTCTTAGTTGGACAATTGTAGATTGTTCTTTGCGGGGAAGGAAGTTAATACTGTCCAGTTTGTTAGGCATAGTCATTTCTTTGTACATGGCTCTGCCTGTGTTTCCTGATGCCCATTGGTTGAGCCACTCCTCTTTGTGATTGTTGACTAACATTGACCTTAGGGTGAGGTAGTTAACAGGTCTATCTGGTTGTTCCATAGATGAACCTGCCTTTGATAGAATTATCTGCCTTTTCATTTCCCATGATGCCAATGTGTCCAGGGATCCACTGTAGTGTGATATTGATATTGATAATTAATTTTGATATCATCTGATGGATTATCACGATGAGTGTTGTCAACTCTCTTGGGCTGTTTGAGGTGCTGCTGTTAAGTGCTTGCAGAGTAGATTGGGAGTCTGTAAAGACAACAATATCTGATGGTGGTTGCACTCCTTCATATAATTTGTTTTCCACTGTCTGTAGTGCTATGGTGATTGCCTCAATTTCGGCTTGGAAGTGTTTATTTTTAGGGAAGACCAGGAAGGCACCAAGACCAGCATTGATGGTGGCTTTGAAAGCCGATCCGTTTGTTTAAATATGGATAGCTGTTTTTTTGATAGCTTTCAATTGTTTCAAGCGTGCCTACTTTGAGCTCCAGTGGATTTGATTCTTTTGTTAAGGTGTTATTTAGTAAATGTGTTTTGATGGTTGATTGTTTGTTGTTTAGTCCGGGTGTAATGTTTGAAAATCTGGTAATATTTTCTCTGTTATTGGGTAGGTGGTGTTTTAGGGCTAGTTCGTCAGTAAGTTGGATCTGAGTCCTTTGCTTTTTTTTGGTTGTTTTTCCTATTTCTCTGTGTTAGTAATTTATTTGGATGATCGTCCTCCAACCTTCTGTATCTCTCAATAGCTTCTAATGCTGCTCTGTTGCGCCTTAACTTAAGAGGTTCAATATTGGAGTCTATTTCATAGGCTGCTGTGGGAGTAGTTCTCATACCTCCACTAATTAGACGCAAGGCTTGGTTTTGGATTGTATCTAATGATGATTGATAGGTTTTGTTGGCAGCTACTTGTATGGAGAGACAGTTATCCATTACAGATCTGACATATCCAGTGTATAATTGTCTTAAGGTTTTCTTTTCAGCTCCCCAGGATGTTCCTGCTAGGTGTTTTATTATGTTTAATCTTTGGGATGCCTTTTCTTTTAAATCTGCCATAAAGTGTTTTAGAGACAGTCTTTGGTCTAGTTTTACACCAAGATATATTGAATAAACTGACTTTTCTTTGTTTATTTCCATTTTCCATAATTTTGAATATGTGGAGATAGTTGTGAGGGCTCTATTTATATTCCTTTAGATTTTAAAGAGAATTAAATCCTAGTCGAAGTCTCCGCAGGGCGTTGGGCTTTGGGTGGCCGGCAGGGCGTTGGGCTTTGGGTGACCAGCAGGGCGTTGGGCTTTAGATGGCAGAAACCTATGACCATCGTGTGACAATACCACACGACCTAGTCCAAGGGTACATGTTTAATTTAAAACAGATGTTGTTAAATTATCATTTCCATAATCAACTTTCGTGAGATTGATTTTAAATGGATATTCTGTCAGCGAACATTTGAATGTACAAGATCATTAGAAGTACAATTCAACTTATTTGCTACAGGAGCCGCACCCACAATTTCTTTCCTTTTTACAAAGCTTATATCAACTTATGTCTGTCTGTAAATCTGTTATCTATGTATCTGTATTTCTGTCTGTAAATCTGTTATCTATGTATCTGTCTGTCTGTCTGTCTGTCTGGTAATAAAGCTTATACACGTTATTTTCATTTCACTTTATTATCAATTAGTCTGGATCAGTCATGTCATTAAATTTGTAATCGATCTCGACTAACAATATTAAATCTGTGCAATTAGACATTTTTATTTTACCGATTGTTTTTACTTAGAGTTAATCCTATGCTTTGACTTTTCATCCATCTTCTGATCACATATTGTTCAGTGAAACATTGTCTCATGATTTCGTGTTGTAATGTGGACCTTCTTCCGTGCTCTCTGGGTGGTAATGTCCTGTACCTCTACGTAGCAATCAGTACACATGGGGAAGTAGTACTCAAAAGAGCAATATACTAAATTGTGGTAGAGATGATCTAAGATATTGGATTCAGCTGAATAAAGAAACATTACAAAAAGTTGGTTCATTTCAATTCTTAGGGTTTAACTTTACAAAAGATGGAGGATCACTTAAAGAAATTGTAAAATTTAGTTTGTAAGTGACATATTAAGCAGGGATTAAATTGTGACAATCCGCTTCCAAGTAATATTAAAACTGTAATCTAGGCTTGAGCAATTGGATGGATTCAAAAATTAAACGCTGGACGCCGCGGCTGAAGGAAGAAATCAAGTCTTAATAATAATATTGATTGTTAAATGTAAACAGCGCTGTTAACAAATGCCATGAAGGCTTCAAGCGCCATGTTAACATGTAGAGATAAACACGACCGTTAAAATGTCAACATTATATTTTAAAAAAATATTTTGTTTAACTCAAAGGCCTCAGTGAGGTGAATCAATTTGTTTAACTCAAAGGCCTCAGTGAGGTGAATCAATTTGTTTAACTCAAAGGCCTCAGTGAGGTGAATCAATTTGTTTAACTCAAAGGCCTCAGTGAGGTGAATCAATTTGTTTAACTCAAAGGCCTCAGTGAGGTGAATCAATTTGTTTAACTCAAAGGCCTCAGTGAGGTGAATCAATGTGTTTAACTCAAAGGCCTCAGTGAGGTGAATCAATTTGTTTAACTCAAAGGCCTCAGTGAGGTGAATCAATGTGTTTAACTCAAAGGCCTCAGTGAGGTGAATCAATTTGTTTAACTCAAAGGCCTCAGTGAGGTGAATCAATTTGTTTAACTCAAAGGCCTCAGTGAGGTGAATCAATTTGTTTAACTCAAAGGCCTCAGTGAGGTGAATCAATTTGTTTAGCACGGGACAAAGGGGAGCAAAATCAAAACCTGTTGTAGACACTAAAAAAAACGACAAATAGTATCTTATGAGAGAAGAGAGAGAGTATCTTATGAGAGAAGAGAGAGAGTGTCTTATGAGAGAAGAGAGAGAGTGTCTTATGAGAGAAGAGAGAGAGTGTCTTATGAGAGAAGAGAGAGAGTATCTTATAAGGGAAGAGAGAGAGAGTATCTTATGAGAGAAGAGAGAGAGAGTATCTTATAAGAGAAGAGAGAGAGTATCTTATGAGAAGAGAGAGAGTATCTTATGAGAGAAGAGAGAGAGTATCTTATGAGAGAAGAGAGAGAGTATCTTATAATGGAAGAGAGAGAGTGTATTATGAGAGAAGAGAGAGAGTATCTTATAAGGGAAGAGAGAGAGTATATTATGAGAGAAGAGAGAGAGTATCTTATAAGGGATAAGAGAGAGTGTCTTATGAGAGAAGAGAGAGAGTATCTTAAAAGGGAAGAGAGAGAGAGTATCTTATGAGAGAAGAGAGAGAGAGTATGTTATAAGAGAAGAGAGAGAGTATCTTATGAGAGAAGAGAGAGAGTATCTTATAAGGGAAGAGAGAGAGAGTGTCTTATGAGAGAAGAGAGAGTATCTTATAAGGGAAGAGAGAGAGTGTCTTATGAGAGAGAAGAGAGAGTATCTTATAAGGGATAAGAGAGAGTATCTTATAAGGGAAGAGAGAGTGTCTTATGAGAGAAGAGAGGGAGTATCTTATAAGAGAAGAAAGAGAGTATCTTATAAGGGAAGAGAGAGAGTGTCTTATGAGAGAGAAGAGAGAGTGTCTTATGAGAGAAGAAAGAGAGTATCTTATGAGAGAAAATAGAGAGTATCTTATAAGGGAAGAGAGAGTATCTTATGAGAGAAGAGAGAGTATCTTATAAGAGAAGAGAGAGAGTATCTTATGAGAGAAGAGAGTCAGTATCTTATAAGGGAAATGAGAGAGTGTCTTATGAGAGAGAAGAGATAGTGTCTTATGAGAGAAGAGAGAGAGTATCTTATAAGGGAAGAGAGAGAGTATCTTATGAGAGAAGAGATAGTATCTTATTAGAGAAGAGAGAGAGTGTCTTATGAGAGAAGAGAGAGAGTGTCCTATGAGAGAAGAGAGGGAGTATCTTATGAGAGAGAAGAGAAAAGTGGCTCATGGGTGAGAAGAGAGAGAGTGTATCTTATGAGAGAGAAGAGAGAGTATCTTATGAGAGAGAGGAGAGAGAGTATCTTATGAGAGAGAAGAGAATCTTATGAGAGAGAAGAGAGAATGTTTCTTATGAGAGAGTAGAGAATCTTATGAGAGAGAAGAAAGAATGTTTCTTATGAGAGAGAAGAGAGAATGTTTCTTATGAGAGAGAAGAGAATCTTATGAGAGAGAAGAGAGAATGTTTCTTATGAGAGAGAAGAGAGAATGTTTCTTATGAGAGAGAAGAGAGAGAGTATCTTATGAGAGGGAAGACAGAGAGAGTATCTTATGAGAGAGAATAATGGCACGTCTAGAGGTGTAGAATCAAATAGTATCTTATGAGAGAAGAGAGAGAGTATCTTATAAGGGAAGAGAGAGAGTGTCTTATGAGAGAAGAGAGAGAGTATCTTATGAGAGAAGAGAGAGAGTATCTTATAAGGGAAGTGAGAGAGAGTATCTTATAAGAGAAGAGAGAGAGTATCTTATGAGAGAAGAGAGAGAGTATCTTATGAGAGAAGAGAGAGAGTATCTTATGAGAGAAGAGAGAGAGTATCTTATGAGAGAAGAGAGAGAGTATCTTATGAGAGAAGAGAGAGAGTATCTTATAAGGGAAGAGAGAGAGTGTCTTATGAGAGAGAAGAAAGAGTATCTTATAAGGGAAGAGAGAGAGTAACTTATAAGGGAAGAGAGAGAGTGTCTTATGAGAGAGAAGAGAGAGTGTCTTATGAGAGAAGAGAGAGAGTATCTTATAAGGGAAGAGAGTATCTTATGAGAGAAGAGAGAGAGTATGTTATAAGAGAAGAGAGAGAGTGTCTTATGAGAGAAGAGAGAGAGTGTCTATTGAGAGAAGAGAGAGAGTGTCTATTGAGAGAAGAGAGAGAGTGTCTATTGAGAGAAGAGAGATAGTGTCTATTGAGAGAAGAGAAAAGTGGCTCATGGGTGAGAAGAGAGAGAGTGTATCTTATGAGAGAGAAGAGAGAGTATCTTATGAGAGAGAGGAGAGAGAGTATCTTATGAGAGAGAAGAGAATCTTATGAGAGAGAAGAGAGAATGTTTCTTATGAGAGAGAAGAGAATCTTATGAGAGAGAAGAGAGAATGTTTCTTATGAGAGAGAAGAGAGAGAGTATCTTATGAGAGAGAAGAGAGAGAGTATCTTATGAGAGGGAAGACAGAGAGAGTATCTTATGAGAGAGAAGCGAGAGAGAGTATCTTATGAGAGAGAGGAGAGACAGAGTATCTTATGAGAGAGAATAATGGCACGTCTAGAGGTGTAGAATCAAAGGAACGCAATGCTTCCTGAGGAATATACCAAGTGATCTAGGAGACAAGATGAAAGCTTTTAGATTAAATCTTAAGCCTGCTATAAGAGATCAGGAAAAGAAAGAATAAAGTTTTATTTTACAAGTCTACTCTTTCACTGGCAAACAAGAAGGAGATCCTTAATACTGTAACATGACGAACGTTAAGCTGCATATTGGAAAGAGCGGAGAAATTTTTTTACGAGAACCGTTACATAACCCTAGCGACACAACTTATGATAAAAATATTAAAACTAGGTAAAGCACTGTATAGGAACTCTGTTCTTGTTTTAATAAAAAAAAAAATGTGCTTTCTTTTTTTCAGAGTAAATTAAATTTTATAGTGAATAGTCCAATTGACATATTTTTTTTTTTATGTTTTTTTTTTTTAAATTGTCATTATAAAAACTTAACGAAAACAAACTGTTGTTTAATGTATTTATTTATAAGATAAAATAAGATAAGATATTAGTCAGTAGAATTCTAGAGTTTACTCGTTTCTATATGCCAGGATAGTTTCTCCCAAGTGATCGCTCTGTTGAAGCGAGACCAATCGTTATTGATAGCCTGAACATTGACCTGCAACGTCGAAACATGTAAGCTGTCTAGACCAATAGCTCGTTGCCACGTCACAGATCTGTTTTGAGGTCCTTGTATTACGAATGGTGTCGATTGAAGTCTGTTGCGTAAACAAAACAGGCCCGCTATAAAACAACTAGGACTATCTGACATAAGCCGTCAATTTTTTTGTAAAAACTCAAACGGTGTGTGTCCGAATGTCTAACTCTATTTGCCTCATTGTCTGACGGTAGATGGTGTGAAAATAAGTAGCGGGAGATAATTTGTCATTAATATTTTTTTTAAAAACCTATAATGTTGTTACAATATATTTTAGTTATCAAACTCCAACTATCACTACTGTAATAGTGTCCCATGCTAAACTATGTGGTTAGAAATAATGCACAGTCCTTAGTGGCTTTGTTATCAAATTATAACTTTTATTGACGACGTAGTGATTTCGAGGAACTACTTGATATATATATTTGGTATGCAAGAGGAGGGGGTAGGAGGTTGAAGTTACGATGCTAATAAAATAGGCCTATATCAATATTTTTTTAAAATAAGTTTTCTTAACATGAAAAGGTAATAGTTGCACTATGCTATTATACGCTACATGCCATGCTTATCTATTATGACAGCAAGATGGCCACAGTGAAACAGGATTTTTAATCTCACTTTTCTATTTTAAGATTCCAACGTGGCAGAAATTATAATTGAACTTCAAACTTTCCTTGTCGCCCGGCTTAAAATTTTAATTTCTTTTTATGTGAGCTTTGTGCTTCTAAATGTCAATGTAATGTACATATGCATATGTCATGTATGCGTGTACTATGATTATACACGTAACAATCAGATACATAGGCATAAGTATTTTTAAAAAATGTTTATTTTATGAATTAGGCTAAACTTTTTGCCTGACTGGATTTGTGAGTCAAGTGTTATGAGAAAATAAAATATTTGGTGCACTGGGCATGAACAAGTAAGCCTACTTTGCTACATAGATAGCTGGTTATAGCATAAGTATAAGTATAACCAGTGCTTTTTTTGCGACCGTAGGCATCTGTAAGCCTTACGGTCAACTTTTTCAATGTGTGGAAAAAAATATAACTTTTCTTGTATTTTAACGTTTTTTTTAGTAGTTAAAAGTTAGGTAATCCATCACTGAGTACCGGCACCTAGTTAAAAGTTAGGTAATCCATCACTGAGTACCGGCACCTATTTTGTTAAAAAAAAGCACCGAGTATAAGTATTACAACACAATTGACATTATCATATTACATGTATTTTCAAGACAAGAGAGCTTCATAATTTTTTTCTTTTGGGGTGAAGATAACGCTGAAATAATTTAGTCACACTTTACTTGCTTTTCACGAGACGCCTGGCCGAGTGGTAGTGCTTGGCTTTCAAAGCGAGCTGTCTCGAGTTCAAATCCACGAAGACTGAAATATTGAACTTCAGGATTCTTAGTGTGCCCTGGAGACCCCCAACCAACTCTAACGGGTATTTGACATAAGACAAGTAGAGTTGGTCGTGGTCGGTGTGATGGTCCCATGACACCCTCATTTATCGTCTGCCACAGAACAATCAGCTTTACATCGTCTGCCATAGAACAATAAGCTTTACATCGTCTGCCATAGAACAATAAGCTTTACATCGTCTGCCATAGAACAATAAGCTTTGCATCGTCTGCCATAGAACAATAAGCTTTGCATCGTCTGCCATAGAACAATAAGCTTTACATCGTCTGCCATAGAACAATAAGCTTTACATCGTCTGCCACAGAACAATAAGCTTTACATCGTCTGTCACAGAACAATTAGCTTTACATCGTCTGCCACAGAACAATAAGCTTTACATCGTCTGCCCCGAGATTAGGAAGGTCTGAAGAGGGAAACTTACATTCTTATCTTCTTATCTTATATAATACAGACGTTACTTCAAAAAAGAAGATGATTACGTCCTATGCGTCATGCATTTAGTCATGCATATTAACCAATGACTTAAATTCTGCCAAGTCACTTGTTTTCCTGGCTAGCTCAGGCAACCCATTCCATGCTCTAATAGCACTAGGGAAGAAGGAGTATTTGTACAAATTAGTCCTAGCAGATGGGACAAGGAATGTGCCTTTATCTTTGTGTCTTTCTGAGTATTTTAGTATTATTATATCGACATACAACATAAAAACATACACATCCCACATTGCTTCAGTGACTAAATGTATGGCTATTATCTTAAAACAACACAAATAATTTAGATCTAGGTTTAAAATATCTACATTGGCAACACTGCCCATTGTAATCTCGTTTTAATTTAACAGTAGTCTCCGTTGTCTAAAGATATACTTCTATATACAAGTCAATGAAAATGTGAATGCCTTAAGCTTTAAAGAATGAACAATTAATTAGCAAAAGCCCGACATTTGACAATGAGACTAAAACAAAGTTAGTCAAACATAGATTAGTTGGAATATATATATATGTATATATTGTTATAAACCTGGTGGTGGCACAGATGGGGGTAGTGGTGTGAGTGTAGTCAGCCGACGCCAATCACCCCAGGCCAGCGCTAGACGAGCGGTCAACCGTGACGAGTTACGACGGTCAGCCGAGTCGAGTGTCCCGCACGGTTAGCCTGGTATAAAAAAGGAAAATAGCGGGGCTATAGTGTACGCGGCCTCTTGCCGTGAGTCTGACCCACCCGCCAGACAGAACAGTGTACACTGTTCTCATTCAGGCCGGTGAGAGGGAGCTCTTGTTCACTTTTGCTGGCCTAGAGTTCCAAGAGCCGAAGGCTCAACTCTACCTGACAGTTTCAAGAAGAAGAAGAAGAATGTATTCTTTCAATTTTGCAATTATTAGTTTACCTCAGTACAGTTATTCATTTATTACAAAAATGAAAACAAAAAAGTAAATAAGCTATATTCCTCCACTGAGGTAGAATCTCTGAATTATTATCATTTTCATAATGTTTTTGAAACTCATCAAATTGTTGTTTAATGTTTTTTTTTAAATAATATTTTTTTCAATAAAAAATGTTCTAATAATAAACCAAAATTACTTTTATTATTTTCTTTATATAAATAGAAAATGTGCACATCATACATGTTCATACAGTTACATTGTATTGTTTAAAATAACCAACACATAACCAATTTAGAAAAGCAGAGCTTGCTTCATTCATAGAAATAAGAAAGTAAAAATTGGACAATATGAAACATAGACTCTTCACATCAGTTCGGAAGGCAATTTGTAAATAATATTCTCATTTCTATGTATTATACTACAATGAATCGGAACGATATTGGCGTGCCAACATTAGCTTTATCTAAGCCAAACAACTTTTACCTAAACCAATATAGATATAGATCAACAAATCCCTTCTCTCCACTTTTCCCCCATAATATTTTCCTACAACATATGATGCTAGGAACTCAATTTCTCCAGCTCCGTTTTGGTCCATTTCTTATCCAATGAACATTAAAACATTTCTTAATGGAGATAGAATTGAAGATGCGGCAGGTCGCAGTCGCCAAGGGATTTAATTCCTGGAGGGACTCAGAGCTAAGCGTATTCTAACCTTTCTCTTAATAAGAAGATAGAATTTTTTCAAAAGGCTACTATTGATGTGTTTTAGTTCAGAGCGCACTATTCATCCTAATAAAAAAAAAAGTCGAGGGCCATATTAAATCTAATAATAAAGAGGCAGACCTGGCCAAAAGAATTATGTGAGGGCCATTCTCTCCTTGCTAGTTGGTCGTTGGTTTGTCAGCCACGACAGCTAGAACAATGACACCAATAAAGGTGTTTTATATTTTACTTAATGAACTTCAAAAGAAATTTCTTATGTGAACATAAACTCAATATAGCCTCACTATATTCACATATTAAACTTGAGATAGACATGTACTATTAATGAACTATACTGATATTTAAACGAAATCTAGCTCACCACAAAACAACGTTTTTACTCTGCCATGTCTCAAGATTGTCTGCCGTTTCACATTGGCATTACGCTAATTTCATCCTCCTCAACGCATAAACGCTGAACCTCTTCTTACCGCCGCCAGGAAACATACACACACCTTTTTGTCAGAAAGTTGCGCCCCCCCCCCCCAATTCGAGGTACTTGCCATCCCCTGCCCCCGGGAGAGGACCCAATGTTTGAGAAATTCTGCATTTAAAATACTGATGATCGATAATGCAAAGCAGAATAATAGTAATTATGTTCCGATACGGAATACTTCACAATTGTTATACATAAAACACTAAGAAGAAATGTAAATACTGTTATATATAATTAAATATTAGGTTGTTCTAAATAGTTTACTTAATATTATAAAACAGATTCCGTTTTAACGGATTTTACTACGAAGCCAAGATAATTAAAATTTATTTTAAACTAGAACTCAAATGAGCTTATTGTAGATTGATATCTACACTCTATAATCGGCCAGAAATATTTTACTCTGAACTAACTCCATTTAAAATAAAAGTGGCAATATTTTAAAATTGACTTTCTACTTACTAGATCTACTTACAAGGCAGGCTAATTGACTCAAAACAAATATTGCAAAGAACCCGCAAAAATTCAAGGCCAGGGGTGAGTCAGCACGTACGGAAAAACCCATGGGAATCCCTCGCGCGACCCTTTTTTTTAAACTTTTCAAAATCTCCCCCTCCTCCCAAGTTTTCAAAGGATAAAGGAATCATTAGAATTTAAATAAAATAATGAAGTATTTGATTATTATTAAACAAAAATATTTAAAAAAGGGATGTACAAATTACAAAATTAGTTCGGTTAAAATAAGGAGGGTTCGTTTCTTTTGGTTCGTACCAAACGGTTTTCAAAGTTCGGGTTCATTTCGGTTCGATCATAAGTAAGGTTCGAGTTTGGTTCGTTCGGGTTGGGTTCGGTTCGTTTCCCATCTCTACCTGGAAACCCTAAGGAAAGAGGAAGGGGGAACGGCCCCAGGAATACAGGGCGCCGCTATTTGGAAACAGATTCCAAACAGATGGGCAAGACTCGCCCAGAACTCAAGCACCTGGAGGATGTTGATGGTCTATGCCGCAGATGGGACCACAGGCAGAGATGAGAGGAGATAATAAATTGCAATTCATCAATTAAGGCTTAAAAAGTAAACATCCTTTCAATATGGGCATCTACAATCAAGAACAAAAAACAGTCAGATTAAAAATGGATCAATGGTGATTCGCGTCTTAGATTTGAATAACAAGGCTATCCGCCTCAAAGGAACCTTGTTGTGCAGAAACATAATATACAATCATATACTTTTAAAGTATTTGTTTGTTCTATTCAAATAATGAAAGGTTAAATATACTCCGCCTCCCCTGCTATTTCCACTTTCCTCCCAAACAGAAAATAAGTCGTATTATAAATATACTTTGACGACTAGCACTGAATCATAACCACACATTGATTAGTAGTTGTGTGTCTCCAAATGAGATAGTACGACTCTTTGTTAGAAGTAGACTCAAGTTTATAATCAAAACGAATCGATAGCTTCTTGAATCCTACAAAATTGTATACTTAGAAGGAATTTATTGAGCTCGCTATCTTAGAATTCTGCTAGTAAAGATCGACCTTATGACTTTGTAGTTGTTAGTGTTTTCTTGCACTGACATACATCTATTAGGCTATGAATTATAATATCAAAAAATAGTTTTTGTTAAGTAAAGTCAAGAAAAGGACAATGCTGTAGTTTGGAAAGGCCTTGCACTCTAATATCTAGCCGGTAAATAAAGACGAAAGCATTGTTTACAATAATTTTGTCGAATTTATATAAATAAAGACTTTTAATCACATTAGTATTCTATTGTAGTCATTGTTTTAAAACACTGTCTTAATGAATATCTAAGAAATACTGTATTTTATTCAAGTATTGCAAGAAGGATCACTAAGAAGCCAATGTTTTTAATCCGTCTAAATCTGTTGCTTCAACACAATGTGCAAGTTGACTGTTTCTAATGTTATTCTTCGAGGAACGATAACCGTAGTTTTATTACTACAAACAATAACGACAACTCTCGTAATAGTTAAACTTAGTACATGGGTGACAAGTTTTATAGCAATCTGTATACATAAACTCTACTGCTTTATAGAACTTTATATTTTAATGTAAGATTATTTGAGAAATTAGTTTGGTATTTACAGAAAACAGAATATTCTAAAAATTATTTAAAAAATTTTAATCAAGGATACGTTTCTATGATTACTTACTGAGCAAGAAAGTAATCACATTTCTCTCTGCCTCTCTCTATTCTTATACAGCATAACACATAACAACTACAGCGGCAATATGCGCTACTTACGACTAATAAATAGAATGAATGTCGCTCTTGGTAACTCTAGCATGTTTCTAGAGAACAAGAGCGACTTAATAGACTATCCATTGATGATAAGCTCAAGCAGTGCTATAAGTGATGATGTGCTGACAGTTCTTGACACTGTCTTCAACTGTGTCCTGATACATTGCCTCTGTTTGTTTGGGATTGTTGGAAACATCATAAATGTGACCGTTCTGTCCTATCAGGGATTGAAGGAGTCAAACATCATGCTGTTCTCGCTGTCAGTCATAGACATGCTGGGTTCACTCTTCAGGCAAGTGAGGCGATTAAAGTGCATAGTCGCCACGCTGGACACTCCGTCGTCCATCACAATCGACACTTTCGGCTCCGTTGTGTTCATACTGATGGACAACTGGTGCCTGGCTCTGAGCTTTTTTCACATAACGGCCATAGCTGTGGAGCGTTGCTGGGCAGTGTGCGCCCCTTTCAGTGTCTCCTCCGTTTTCACGCCACGGCGAGTTAAGATTTTGCTCGTCTTTCTTTACGTGTACACCGCCGTGATTCTCAGCCCACTTTTTTACCGCCTGACGCTCGTGTGGGAGACGGACGCGTTATCTAACGCGACGATGGCTCGAGTGGCATATACCCGGTTCTACAGAGATAACTTAGAAGCCGTCAACCTCTTCTCCACCATCTTCTACAACAACATCTGCACTACAGCCCCGCTGCTCACCATATTAATATGCTCCCTCGTAATCGCCTCCAAGCTTATGCAAGAAAGACCTCGGGAGCTGGCCAAACTCTCATCAGAGCGTTTTATCGTAAAAAAGATTAAAGACCGGAAAGTGGTTAAGATGCTGCTGACCGTATGCATGGCCACAGTGGTCAGCTGCTTGCCGACAGCCATCCTTTCGATGTATATGGTGTACTCACGGACCGCGCTGTTCACCGGCAGATTGTACTACGTCCTACGAAGTGTTTCAGACGTATTGTACCAGTTTAGTGCCTCGGTCAACTTTATTATCTACGTATCATTGAGCACTAAGTTCAACAAAGTTTACCAACAGATTTTTCTGTCATGTTTTCGAAGCTCCAAGAACTATGAAAGTGATATTTGAAAGGAAAAACCCTTTATACAATATCATAGAGATCTAGATCTAGTAACTAGTAACAATACGTCTCGAAGACGTTCTGCTGGTTTTAATAATGGAAATATTACAATTCATATCAAAGGGAGATCATGCAATATAAATGTGTGATTTTCATACTTACAGGACAAAGTATAAGTAGCTAGCTTTGTGTGTGTGTGTGTAACCCTCACATTTAGTTAGTAATGAAAATCTCCAACAGAATCAAGATGTCTTTGTTTTTCTAAAACTGCACTACTTTAAGAAAATCCTGAATTTTTTTTGTATTTTTTTTTTTTGCATTTTTTTTTCTTTTTGGGAGAAATGAACGCTACAAGTAAATAGATTATCGTTTCTTTGTGATAATAGGATTATCTCGAATTCAACAACATGAGACCAATAACAATCATCAATGTTATGTGTATTTATAACATTATAGAATGATATATTTCTAATGTAAAGGCTAGTATAACTTTTATTGAATTAGACAACGACACTTTTTTTTGTGTGATATATTTTGTCCATGTTGTTTTCAAAGACGGCCTAGCAGTTCACGTAGCCACGAATGTTAGTACCATGGTCTGGTGGTGACAAAAGATTCTCTTTATCGCCTTGGGCGCTTGCCCCGCTCTCCACCCTTAAGTTGCAATTTTAAAAAAGCGAACTCTTTAAAAAAAAAGAAATAAATCTGGATGTGTGCGAAACCAGATGACATATTGTTTTTTCGCTTCGCACTACTAAATATTTCTTTATTTACTTTCTCGTTATGAACTGAATACAATAATCCACACACTGAACTAGTCAAATATGTTTTTGTTGCAATCAGATAACATTGCAATTATTAATATTATTCAAACAGTTCTGTGTTTTAGTAAATGGAAGCTCTGGGTAGGGATTTATGTAGGCATCAACAGGACTAATAATAATAATAATAATAATAATAATAATAATAATAATACTCTCTCATTTATTATAATAATAATAATAATAATAACCTACACAATGCTGATGTCAATGTCGGTTTGGACGACGTAGGGCATGAGATTCGCCAAGGGAAGAAAAAAACTCCACGGAGAATTCCCGACTTTATTAGATGGGGACAACATCGACAAGGCTGCTTCCTTAACATGGCTCAAAGCAGGTCATCTCTACCCTGAAACAGAAGGCTTTGTTACAGCAATACAGGACAGAGTAATCAGGACAAAAAATTACCAGAAGCATATCCTGAAGCTCAATGTTCTCGACAAATCCCAAAAATGTGGAAATGTGGGTGTGCCAATTGAACACATAAGGGCTGGATGTTCAGCCCTATCTGAATCTGCCTACGTAGGTCGCCATAACCAAGTAGCAAAGCTAATACACAGCCACTTGGCTGACACATAACTTGATCAGTAAGGATACTCCTCCTTATAACAAATACACACCACAAGAGATTCTCGAGTCTACTGAGATTATCTGCTGTATTGGGATATTCCTATTTAGACTGACAAAACGGTAGATTTTAATCGCTCTGATTTGCTGCTCATCGATAAAAAACAAAAGGCCGCTACCATTATTGACATCGCCGTACCACTATCTCATAATTAAAAAAAAAACTAAGCTGGAAAAACAACGAAAATATGGGAACCTTGGCCTGGAGATTAAGCGTTTATGGAAATTATCTAAAACAACAATATACCCCATTGTCATATCAACCGAGGGGATAATAACAAATGACCTCACAGATAACTTCAAGGCCCTTAACATTCCTAGGATCATTCTCGTTGCCTGTCAGAGGGCGGTTCTGCTGCACACCTGCCACGTTACCAGAAAATTTCCCAGCGGAAACTGATAAAGGGACTACGATGAATTTTGTTTCCCTTTAACGAAACTCGACCCTGGCACCGTCAGAGAATGAATACCCATTCGTTTCTAACATAATAATAATAATAAAAAGGAAAGAAAAAAATTAATCAATGTACAAAACATATCGATGAAAAAATAGAGTACTGGTAACAGTGGCGTAGCTATGGTGGGGAGAGGGGGGGGTCCAAATTTGAAAATCTCCCCTCTCCCCCACTTGACTGGGCCGCTAAATGAGTGAACTTTGTATTTACATTCAATATTACTCCATGATCTCATGTTATGGTGTTGACCGTCAAAATGAAGGGGACCTCAAGAGGTCAAGCTCGCCGGGCCCCTAATCCCTAGCTACGACACTGACTGGTAAATTTAATCTCATTTCCTTTATTCTATTATATTTAAATTAATAAACATATTTTGTTCTAAATCTTATATTTTTGAAATGTGAGAGGCCCCCAGGAGGCCACACAGTCTTTCACGGTAGTAACTACGGACCTGACTTTATAATTCGTTCCACAATCAATCTAAACAAAGAGAGCATCAATCACATTACCACGATACCCAGTAATACAATTTTGGATAATATGTGTTCAAAGTTTTGCTCCTGGGTATTGTGGTCTTGTGTCAGAGTGTAGCTTGAATAGTTGAAACTCATGACCCATGTTTTTCAGAGTAGATGTGTGTGCTTAACACTATAGTCAACGAGGTATGGATGGAGGAGCGAATTGTTCGTTTTGTAGGCTAATAATTTTCTGATGAGATCATGAGTTGGCCTGGCGTAATGAGAGTGAAGTAGAAGGACTTGTGTATTGGGGGAAATGAGAGTTCCTGTGTTTCAAGAGACTTGAGACAGAAAAGACGTATGCTTTCACTTGTTCCCTTCACACTTCTACTTTCAAGTGGAGCCTGTGTAGAACTAATATATTGTTAAGTACAAAATCACGTTTTGTATTCTCGAGAAGTTGGTTGAAGTTGATTTCCATGTTCTGCATTATCTTATTAAGAATGACCTTGGCCTACATCGGTTTAGTTGTACTAGATGTTTGCAGCTACATATCAACCGTCCAGGCGACAACACCGCTACTTACTTAACTTTATTGCCAGAGAGCTGTACATTCATGTATGACCTTCTATTAGTTCTACTCCCAGCCCAATGTTTAGACTCTATTTTGTTTTGCACTAGTTTTGTATATCGAGCTGTAGCCAAATTTAAATTTATTTTTTTTTATTTTGAAAAATTATAACGACAGATCAACCAAATTTCACACTTTGTTAACAGAGAAATAATTAAGAAAAAACATAATTCGGTGCAGGCCAGACACAAGAATTAGAGTTCAGGACCACATAGACAGTGTGAAGCAGTTTGTAGTTTGAGCTATTAGAGAACTGTGAGGCTGTATGTGATCACAAACAAGGCACACACACACATGCACACATGGTATGGAGATTACCCACACTTTGGTTCGCCGCGACCCACATGGCAAAAGTGCAAAGTGGCAAAACTGATTAAGCTGTCTATCATCGGGGCTAGAGTTCGAATCCCTACTTAAGTTGAGTTGTGTTTGCAGTTCGTCTAAAGGCAGTGTCAGGACATTGTTGTATTAATTACTAGCCCCCCAAATACTTATCAGGGCTTGGCATGTTATTACTGAATTATAAATGTGTTTAGGTATTAAAAGAATGTAATTTAAATTACAATATGTGTATGTGTTAAAATTACTTTATAACTTGTAATATTTTAGGCCCAAGTTCAGCCCGACAGACACACCATACACACCCAGTTGTACATAGACTAATAAACGATGTGTAGGATGATTTACATAAAATTATAAATTTAATCTAATGATATGTTTACAATGAATATGATATGTGATCAATGATAATGATAACAAATACAAGTACATAAAGATCTAATGTAATGTGAGAAATGACTAACTCATAGTCTAGTTCCAATTGAATAATGAATGACTATTTCAAATAAAATGATAAACACCTTATAGTCTTGTCCTCACACTAGGTCCAAGACACAGATTCTGTAAACTGGTCAAGGCGACATAAGTATCCTCTAGCTAGGACGATGAAAAGTCAAAGTTCAAAGTAGCACCAAAACTTACAACTTCCCAATGTACCACCAAGTCTGGATATAACAACCCGCAATCTGAAATCTGGAACCTAAGACCCAAACTTAAGTCCTAAAAACTTCAGAGAAAAAACCTCAGACTCAAACTTCAGTCCTTATAACCTCAGAGAAAAAAGCTCAGACTCAAACTTCAGTCCTGAAAACCTCAGAGAAAAAACCTCAGACTCAAATTTCAGTCCTGAAAACCTCAGAGAAAAAACCTCAGACTCAAACTTCAGTCCTGAAAACCTCAAAGAAAAAACCCTAGACGAAAACCTGAGACTGAAACTGAAACCCTATAGAAAGATAAGAACAGAATCTTCTAATCTTTTAATCTAATTACAAAATACAAATACGATCCAATCCATATAAAAATAACTTTACAATGTAAAATAAAACTCACCCTTTATAAACAGGGGTCAAATAATCCGAGAATATATAACAGGGTCAACGCATCCAGTAACGAAGACACACGTATAAATCAGGAACTCCAAAGATCTACAGCTTGGCTTCTACAGCGCAAGATGGAGAGAAAGAACCAAACGATCACAGACAAAAGTTTTACGTCATAAAAAAAATTATGACGAAGAGACAAGGAGAGAACACCTACTACACAAGAAAAGAAAATAGCGCAATTACGTCATCAAGAGGTGATGAAAGCGGCGCTATTAGAACATAAACATATTTACTATGCAACTAAATAATTAGTTATTACTTAGCTATAATAATAAAAAAAAAATATTATTGTAGCTTTTATATAGCGCTACTTTCATGCTTATAGCATGCTCAGAGCGCTTTTGGTCCAATCTCTTTTGTGGACCAGTGGGGGGAGGGGGTATCCAGGAGTTGGTTTTCCGTGCTTCCTTTAGGCGCTCAGTAAACACAACTCTTCCCGAGTCGGGTGTCAAACTTCGAGCCCCCTTCTAGGTAGCCAAGCCAAGCCAAGTTCAAGCGCACTTGGCCTCTCGACCACGCTTCCCACTTGGTACCTAGTTGCGACAGGAAGCACAGAGAATTCTCCAAAATGCACCCCTCTCTTAATGGATCCACAAAGTGACTGGACGAGAGCGTACTGGGTTTGCTTAAAGCAGGGGTGTTCAAAATACGCCCCGCAGACCACATGCGGCCCGCCGGAGTGTTTAATGCGGCCCGCTGACACCTATAGAAATCATATAAAAATGCATTTATGTATTTAAAAAAAAATATTATAGATACATCATTGAAACCTCTTGATTCCTATCACTTATGATGAAAAGGCTAAAGAAACATTGTCTGTATATGTCATTCTAAAAAAAATGAAGATTATTCTAATTGTAAATATTTTGGACATTCAGTTAAAGACACAACCTCAGGCCAGTTGTTATTCAATGCGATGAAGAACTGTGTTGAAGGTGTTTGCTTCGATTGGAACAAGATGGCAAGTGTAACAACCGATGGAGCCCAATCTTTGACTGAGAAAAAACAGTTTTTATGAATAAATTAAAGAACAATTTCCTAAGCTCTAAACGGCTGCAGTGAATGTCAAACATATTACTGACCCAATAATCTCACTGATGAAACTTATTAGAGCAAGGGGTCTCAACCACAGGCTGTTCCCAGAAGTATTGGAGGATTTGGAAACAAAACATTCCAATCTTCGGTACTACAGTAGCATGCGTTTCACCCACTGGCTTAGCATGGAAGAAATTATTATGTTCCTTGAAAGGCATTGAGTGTGACTTTGTTACTAATATTTCTAATGAAGAGTGGAAGAGAAACTTCAAGTTTTCATAGGTAGTATTGCAATGTTGTTGATTTTTCATATATATGTACATGTTAAATTTGGAACAAAGCTTTCCTAATTCTCCTGGCAAGCTAGTGAAAACAGGTGAAACTATTTCTATCGAAATAGTTGAAAAGTACAAGACTTATTTGTATTCCTTGATTGAGGAATTTGAAAGCAAATTTTAAAACTTCAAGAACTTGGAACCAGTTATGGTATGCCCTCAGCTTATCATTTAGAGCAGAAGTGATTCATCTCCAGAGGACAATCTCAAAACAAATTATGGCCTAATAAGTACAAGAGTTTCAGAAACTGCTAACTCTTAATGTAATTCCTCAATTGGGAGTGTAAAGAATGAAATCTAAATGTATATACTGTATAAATGTGAATTCAAAGACATTATAGACATTCAACTAGAGCTATTTTCTATGTGTGTGTGTGTGTGCGGCCCTCGCTTCCCAAATTTTTGTTAATGTGGCCCTCGATAGAAAAAGGTTGCCACCCTGGCTTAAAGCAGTAAAGTTATGCTATATAAAAATAATACCCCTTTAAAGAGAAAAATTGTTAGCACATGACAAGATCAAACTCATTTTCACAGTCTGATTACCTAATTGGGGTATCTAGGAGGGGTAACACCTCTAGTGGACAGGCAGTCGTACCCTCTACTGATGGTATCTTGGCTCACACTTGGTCCCCACTTGGTACCTAACTTTAGTCTGTGGCAACCAGTAGCTGAAACATGCGCAGAGGCCACACTCCGGAAACGGCTTTGACTGGCCGGCTTAACCAGGTAGAGGGTATCTAACGTGTCCGTGAAGTCTGGACTACGCAGCCTGTGCGAAAGGTCACAATAACTAGACTTTTCTAGACTAATCAGGCAGAAGACAACCACTACCAAAATGCTATGGAGTAATCTAGACTACTCTAGAGCATGACAAAACACAAAGAAAATCTTGCTTCTAAAAAATGGATGCGTTAAGTGCGAGAGAGCGAAGTCCACGTGTTGCGCAAGCCCTCCTCACTTTAATCAAAATTTTCAGGTCAAAATCACCTCGCCACCAATGAGAAAGTACACTTAAAGCCTTATTACCATAAACTGGTGCTGGAAAGTAAAATCAAAGAGTGATTTTTGTTGTTTAGACACTAGACTCAGTATACTCAGCTGCCTGATCCTCTTCGCTGCACTGACGTTTGGTTGTTTCGATGGTCCAGGGTTCTAAGTTAATAATAGCATAATAAAATAGAATTCCAGTAGGTCGACTTTCACAAGATCTTATAGAAGACAAGAGAGCCGCTGGTCGCCAACTTTTACGGTATACGGATGTATACATGAAGCTCTTCAAAATTGACACTAGCAGCTTGGAAAAAGTAGCGCTGGATAGATCCACATGGAGAGCAAGCATAAAGTAAGAGTCCCAGATTGCAGTTGCCACATACCAGAGTAGTAGAAACAAAGGTGATTACATATGTCCAACCTGTGTATCAAAGCTTGTCCTTTTAAGTCACACAAAAAGTTTCAAAGGGAAGTGATTGTCTTATGTAAAATGGCACAGAATAAAATGATAATCTTCTAATCTAATCTAAGAATCCCAGACTATTGTTAAAACGCGTATTTTCAAACTTTCGTTAACACAGAGTTTTAACGTAAAAATAAATCTCTTTACGAATATGCTTCACCTTCACCTAACCCAGTCTGTTGAACCGTCTGTTGAACCGACTGTTGAACCGTCTGTTGAACCGTCTGTTGAACCGTCTGTTGAACCGTCTGATGATCGTCAAGGCAAAACGTATGATTGGTCAACCGTCTTCCTCCATTCCTTACTGTCTTTGACTTAAATGGAATCTTTTCCAGTGACAGGAATGTGCACTCTTTGTCTGCCTTTTCTTTCTTTTCCTGATACTGTTCCCTGAAGGAAGAAACAAACTTAGAATAACAAATTTTCAGTTCCATATTTTCAGCAAAGCTTCCATTAAGATGTAAGCTTACATTGTGAGCAACTAAACTGCGCTTAAAACATTAAACAGTTGATATTTCTAGTTAGCATTAAAGACTTGAACTTATTTCTATTGACACCCAGTGGAGCATAGTCTCGCCACCACACCTCTCCACGGAACTCAGTTCTGAGCAGCATTCTTCATCTGCTTCCATGTCATTCCAGTGTCCTCAAATTCACTGATGACCGGCCTCTTCCAATTTGGCATGGGCCTGCCCACTTTCTCTTTCCTTGCGGATTCCAATCAAGTGCCTGAAAAGCATCTTATTCACTCAGCCGTAAAATTTACCTCAAATTATTTTTGGTGGATTTCTCTTAACAAGTGCATAATTATCCCGATCTGTCTCCGTTATTTCAACTTGTTTTCTTTTTTTCCCTAAAATTGTTGCTCTATTTGCAAATAAAATGTATATTTACACAGTCGTAAACGATTTCACTGAGGCAAACTAGTAATTATTAAACACAAACATATTATACCTAATTACGACAATGATAAGTATACCTCATGTCTTGTATTTATTGATCGCAGCTGTGGCGATATTTGAAACTGACATCAATATAAATTTTAATGTAATTCCTTTAAATACCTGTTTACGACTAGCCTAATTGATAGTAACTTTTACTTTTTTCTAGCGATTGGGAGTGCTGGTATTTATTTAGAACTATGCAGGACTAGAAGTAAATAAATAAAGTAATGTACCTTGTCTTCCTGATAAGCATCACAAATCTCTAATTAATACTTATAATTAGGTGGCTGAATATGATGAACATGTTAGACAGACTGTATTTATGTGGAACTATGCTGTATATAGCCTTAGTGTTCGTGATAAATAAGCCTATATTTTAAAGCTTTATTTAAATTGCCAATACAACTTAACAATTTAGGTTTGCAGGTGCATTGAAGTATTTCAATTCAAATATATATAAAACAAAATGATTATGTTAAATTACATTAGCATTATACACAACGGCTTTGGTTAGATATCGGTTTGTTACATAGTGAGGATGATGCATCGACATCGTATATCTTATAATACTTTTTATGCATTTAGGACTATGCCTGCGAGGACGGTCCTGCTTATTAGGTTTTAAGGTAACAACAATAATACGAGAATTGAACAATCATAAAACAACTTTCATAAACTTCTATAATCGGTAGTCCTAGTTATGATTAAAACTATACTTACAAAATATTGTAGGTAGATTAAGTTATCTTATCTTATAGAATAGTGAAAAGATAATTACATCTTATGCATTTCATTTGCAAATCTAGTCATGTATGTTGATCAATAACTTAAAAGTTAAAAAGAATGACCAACATTTTAACTATTAAAAGTATCATCTATTAAATTCAAAACATATAAAATTCAGATTGCGCCATAAACATTTTGTCGTCTATAAAATCAAACAAATAAACAAATTATGGATATGCAACAATACATTCAAACTTTTTGCTGAAGTTTGTTTTGATACTTACATAATTAACAAATGTAACGGAATAAAGATTGTATAGCACATATATACTTTTTTTTTTATTTCTTATCCATAATCAAAATGGGACAATTGCAAAGGAAATATTTTTTATCAGATTCAATAATTTCCGATAATGTTTCGATGAAAGACTCGTAACAAAAAACGGTGTAAATAGCATTTTGGTCATCGCTTACCTGGCTAAATTTAAAGTAAACCGTTTTGTTTGAAGATTTACCTGCCATTTAATGCTTATCTTAGAAATTTGAAGCAAAGAAATGTTTGAAACTCGGCTAAGAATTGTTTGACAATGGCATAGGTATCAAACAAAAATGAGGGGGAAAAAAACTTGTTTGGACACATCTTGTTAAAATGAACTTGTGCAGGTGACATACAGAGACCTTTACAAGTTATACTTAGTTATATTGTTTTAAACTTTTTTAACATCGAGATGGCTCAAACATATCTCAATTCATCTTTTACGCTGACCACAAATACACCCCAAGCAAACCAAGATTGGGTGATCACCATACTGGACATGGTCTTCAACTGTGGCCTTCTTCACTGTCTCAGTGTTTCCGGCGTACTGGCCAACATCATTAACATCCTGATCCTGTCCAAGTACGGCCTGCGCGAGACCACCTCACTTCTGCTGTTTTCTCTGTCGGTGAGCGACCTGTTTTGTTCCTTGCTTCAGCCAATCCGAAGACTTCACTGCATCGTGGCCCAGTTTGACTCCCAACTGGCCAACAACATGAGGTCATTTACTGTCGTGTATTTCTTCCCAATGCCAGACATATTCGTCTCCATAAGTATCTTACACACGACGGTCATTGCTGTTGAGAGACTTGTGGCGGTGTGCTCCCCGTTGAGGGTGTCCAGGATATTCACGCCTCGGCGCGTTAAGGGGCTGCTGCTCTTCATTTACCTGTATGTGATTGTACTCATGGCGCCCACGCTGTTTCTGTTTGACTTCTTCTGGACACTTGACCCCAGCACGAACAGGACCACTGGAGTCTTCACACTCACTCAGTTCTACAAGAGCAGCTACGACAGCATGAATCAGTACATGAATATGGGACTGACCAACCTGTTGGTCATTTTTACCCTGGCAGCGACCATCATCTGCTCCATCGTCATTGGGTATAAGATAACAGTGGGTCGCAAGAGCACCTTGGTCCAGCTGTCGTCCAGTGTGTCCAAGGAGGTCAAAGACATGAAAGTCATCAAGATGCTGCTGACCGTGTGTGTGGTCAACGCATGCGTGTCCTTACCAACAGTGACAATCAACCTGTTCCTTCTTTATTCTAACACTCTCATTCAATCGTCTGGCAAGCTGTACTATCTACTGCGTAGCTTCATCATAGTCCTGTACCAGTTAAACGCTTCAATCAACTTTTTCATCTACATTTCTATGAGCTCAAAATTTGCATCGACTTTAAATAAACTTTGTCTTTGTAAAAATAAGACTAACAACAAATAGTAGGTTCTCTAAACAAACAGATAAATGAGACAAGGGACTGAATCGAAAGAATAATCGCAATTTTTTAGTTATCTTTAAAAAGAGCAAAGAGTTATCGTTCCGTTAACGTGACTTCATCAATTTGCATGACTTTGTTTTTATACGAAACGATTGTTTTAGAACATGACTGAGGCTGTAAATCAGATATTCTATGTGTATATTAATCAAGCTAAATTAAAACAATTATATTTATTATACATTCTAAATAACATCGCGGTGGCTGAGGGGCAGAAACACATTTCTTCTATACCTGGGTCCCGGAATCAAAAGCCCGTGAAGACTGATTTTCATTTCGGGATCACGGGTACTTGACATTAGTTGGGGAAAAGTAAAGGCGGTTAGTCGTTGTGCTGGCCACATGACACCTTTGTTAACCGTGGGCCACAGAAACAGAAACATTATCTGCTCTATATATCGCAAGGTCTGAAAGGGGCATCTGTGGTGCAAGAGATTTATTGCATCCGAGCCCCTGACTGACAGTCCTTGTATACTTATTCTCTGTGCTATACAGAAGTAAAACATGGTCAACCTTCTCATGGCAGGAAAAAAAAGCTAAAGATCTTACACCTCCGATGCCTAAGGAAAATCTTTAAAATATGGCGGCAAGATAAAATAACCAATTAGGAAGTTCTACGAAGAGCAGGGTGCCAGGACAGTAGCAAAACGCCACGTTCGTTGAATGCCACTAGATCGATTTCCACAAGATCTAACAGAAGTAAGGAGAGCCGCTGGTCGCCCACTTTTAAGGTATACGGATGTATGCAAACGCGACATGAAGCTCTTCAAAATCGACACTAGCAGCTGGGAAAAAATTGGCACTGGATAGATCCACATGGAGAGAGAGCATAAAGAAGGGTCCCAGATTGCAGATGCTATACACAACACTATTAGAAAGAAGGGTGAAAAAAGCTACGGCGCCTGGTGATTACATATGTCCAACATGTGACCGCAGCTAAGCATCAGGGTTTGGCCTCTTTAATCACACAAGAAGTAGCGAAGGGAAAAGATCGTCACTCGAGACGTAAAATGCCACAAATGCCTCTATTTTATTTTCTTCATAGATAACTCCGAAATATCTGGCACTTTGTTTTCTAGCGTTTTATGTTAGCATGTCTTGTAGGACTGAAACTAAGAAGACATTTTCTTTTGTTGGTAAATGTTTGTGTTGGCGTTCATGCCCTTATATTTTACCAACTTGCTGAGTTAATCGAGAGCGACTTGTAGCCGACATTTCAATGTTCCCTCACACATTCTTCAATGTTATTTACAGCAGGGTCATCTGTATCAACGCTGCTTTTGAGTTTTTCAAGGCTAATATCAACTCGAGGTCTGTCTTATACAATTTCTTGCACGTTATGTCGTCCGTTTCCCATTCTTGGGTCTAGTTCCACCTTTGCACAGCTATCCATTGTTTTCTTCAAAAACACGAATCATAAATACACTAACCGATCAATTAACTACTGGTTACTAATTAGTTTTGATTGATATTGATGAAGTGAAATAAATCTAACAGTATTAATATCTATGGTTATAAAAAAAAACAGTTACTCATTTTGTCTGTCTGGTTAAAAGTTTTGGCACGGTATTTCTCCGACTTCTCATTCTGGGATCATGTTGAAATTTTGCACAATTATTTCTTTTGGCTGACAAGACAAGAATAAATTTTAAAAAAGTAATCAATCTGATAATTACCTATTGGTAATTCATTATTTTCTTTGGTATTTCGAACAAGGAAAAAAATTTTACTTGACTGATATGGTGGTATAAGCTTAATTAATCCCTTTTATAGATCTTCGCTTTAAAGTATTGTTTGAAACAAACAATAGTATAACTATTATTAACTATACAATCTTCTATAGATATAAGCAGCTTACTAGCAGAGTGGTTAGAATGCTGGGTTGAAGAGACGTAAGCCATGAGTTCGAATTCAGGTCGTCTAATTGTTAAAAAAAAAGGGTTTTTAAAAACCAATGACAGTAAAATTCACCCAGATATCCCTTTATTTTCCCCACCACCTCCCAGTATCCTAACGTGTTCAGAAAGGTGATAGGATCACTACGTATTGAGAAAGCTAAAAACATTAAATATCGCTAAGCAAAGGCAATTGGTATCTATGGCTCCTCCTGTCTCGGAAAACAATGGATGCGCCCAGATGAGTCTTTGGATTAGGTTACGTCTTGAGATGGGGCAGAATCTGGCGTGACTGATCAAGCCATTTGCATTCGTCGAAGTTCGAACCATCACGTACAGTCTGTCTCCATGCTGTCCGGTCTTGGGCTATTTCCTCTCGCATACTTTGGTCGATGCCTGTGGCTCTCATGTCTCGATTGCAGACCTCTATGTAGGTTAGTCTTGGGCGGCCCTTGGGGTCTGACTCCTTCTGCAAGCTCAGCGTATAGGATGTCTTTAGGGATTCTTCCATCTGGCATGCTAGTGGCATGACCGAGCCAGCGTAGTCTTCTTTGTTGAAGAAGCGCAAAGATGCTGTGCACATTGGCCCGTTTCAAAACTTCCTAGTTAGTACACAATCCCTCCAGGAGATGCACATTATGCGTCGCAGGCAGCGTAGGTGGAAGCTATTTAATCTGTGTTCTTGACGCCTGTAAGTTGCCAAGCTCTCACTGCCATAAAGAAATGTGCTCAGAACGCAGGCATTGTAGGCCAGGATTTTTGTTGCTGTAATCTATTTGTTATTTTCCAACATGCGCTTGGAGAGTTTTGCCATTGCCCTGGAAGCCTTTCCTATCCCTTTGTCAGCTCAGTGTCTAAATCTAGGTTGCTGGCTATTGTTGTTCCTAAATATGTGAATTACTGCACCACCCTAAGTTTGTGATTTTCAATATGTATCACTGGTATTTCTGAGACATCTTGTGCCAGGATTTCGGTCATGAAGAGACTAAACTCATGACAAGCATCTGCCAGGGCATTAACAAGCCTCTGCAATCCTTCCTGTGAATGAAATATCAGTGCGGAACAGCAAATCCCTAATCAAGATACGCCATCTCTTTGTTTTAGCTTTAAGGCGTGCCAGGTTAAATAGCTTTCCATCGGATCTACTGAGGATATATACTCCATCTTCCAGGGATTTAAAAGCGCTGGTGAGTACCACTGAAAAGAAGATTTCGAATAGTGCTGGAGCCAGAACACATCCTTGTTTTACTCCGCTCTTGATAGAGAATGGCCTATAGCGGAACTGTCAAACTGTACGGTGCCCTGCATATTTTCATGAAAAGCTGACGCTAGTTTCCGTGGCTTGTTTGGACAGCCGATTCTCTCTAAAACAGCAAACAAGCCAGTTCTGCTGACAAGGTCAAACGCCTTGGTCAAGTCAATAAAAGCTTTAAAGAGGGACTGCTTATGTTCTCTGCTTTTCTCCTGTAGCTGCCGCAAGGAGAAGATCATATCTGTTGTGGATTTACCGGCCCTAAAGCCACACTGCGATTCTGGGTAAACTCGCTCTGCCAAGATCTGCAGCCGCATCAGTATTACTCTGGCATAAGCCTTCCCAACTATGCTAAGAAATGCGATGCCTCACTGTTACAATCAGATCATACAATTGGTAAAAACATTTCTAACTGCACAGATTTATTATTTTTTGGTCTAGATCAATTAGAAATTTAATTACATATCTTATCTGAACTAATTGATACAATTACATTTCTTTTACCCTTTTTTTGTTTTAAAAAAAATATTGTGTATGTTTTTCTTTTCTTTTTTTTTGCAAGTATTTCATCTGTTGTGGATCTACCGGCCCTAAAGCCACACTGCGATTCTGGGTAAGCTCGTTCTGCCAAGATCTGTAGCCGCTTCAGTATTACACTGACATAAGCCTTCCCAAGCCTTCCTAAGATTATTTTGAAATATTAGAAAGAGTGTTAAGGATATAACTATTTTTTAAGCTTACTGTATGGATTCTTTCCTTTTGCATACAGACGACCCACCTTCCTCCCACCCCATTGAAGACTGGGACTTGGAACTATGGGATTCCAAGAACGATCATGTGTCCGGCAGCTCAAATGGGTAGTTGACCTTGGTTGGCGAAAATAACGCAGTTGGTTGTTGTTCTGACCGCATTGTCAGTAACCACCTCTAAATCTGTTACATTAGGGTAGTAGTACAGGCATCTCTAGGGGGTTGATTATAGCGAATAAACCAAGGCCCAGTCATTTGTCTATAGGATAATATCTTCTATGTGTTCAGGTACCTCGCTCTCACAGTCATAGATATGTTAGATATGTACATAGTATCTGAAGTGAGAGCGTAGCAATAAAAGGTCAAATTAATCACACATCCGACATAGACTAAGCATTTGCCCAGTTTCTTTTAATCTACCTGAAGCTCTGCCTCTGCTTTCAATATAAAAAAAAAAAAAACACTTAAAAAATATTTAAAAAAAAACTTTACTTATCACATTTACATTTATGGATTTCAATAATGAAATATTTTTTTCTCCTTTTCGTTATTAAACAAAATGAGTTCATAATATATATTTAAATAACTAATTAAGTGGAAAAGGCGCTATTAGTTTTATCTGGCCTGTCTGTCCGTCCGTCCAGTTTAGAGCTCAGAATTTAAAAGAAAAAATGAAAATCGGACATCATGATATTTTAGATCATTCAAAGTTCAGATGCAACGGCTACTTTTTTCTTTTTCAAAAGTGAACCATCTAATTTTCCAAATTATCTATGCAAGCAGATATTTTAAAAAAATACACCACTTTTAAATGAAAAAATTGAGGTGAGGTAAGCTTTTTAAAAAGGTCACAGACTTCTTCATTAATAATTCAAGCTTCATTCATAGAGTCGCGCGGAAGACCCGTGTTCGAATCCTGGTAAAGACTCTCAGTGGACCACTTCGGGGGCCTATTTTGAGTTTGTGTTTCTACAAGAACTGTCTTATAAATTTGATTTTTGTTGTAATTGATTCATATTTTTAGGGACTGCATAGTTATGTGAAGTTTTAACTTGACCCGAGAATGGGAAAATAGAATGGGAAAATAACATGTACAAGATTGCAACCAGACAGAGTGAGCTGATATAAGCTTTTAAAAACAATAACATTAAAATATATTCCTTTATCATGCTCAAATACAAATCATTAATATAGTTTTTCTTGTAATTAAAAATAAAATCTAGACAAAAAAAAAAAAGGCCAGTCTTGAGTTTTAAGCCCAAACCATCGCGTTATGAACGCGACACTATACACACTTAACAGCCTTATTACTTTTACACTACTGAAATTTTAGCTTAGAATAAATAGTACAATTTAGAATTTGAGTTTTTAGTTGGCAACTTTTGATTTTCTTTCTTCCTCCATTTGGCCGCGATGTAAGTGTCAGTGTCAACTCAAACTTACTTTTTCCAAATGTATTACTGATCGTATGTAATATCAAAGCTGCTTACATAAGACACTTCAGTATTAATACGGTTTGTGTAACATGCCACACTTGCCCTAATTTACATAATTAATGAGGGTTGTCAATCAAATACATCTCTACGTAAAAATCTTATTGCAAAATTTGTTTCAAAAATACATTCTTTGACTATTTTTTTTAAAGTTGCGTCGATAAAATAAAAAAAACATTGTATGAAAAATGATAAAAATATATATATATATATCTTCTTAGAGAATAAAATATGCTTATTTCAAACTTATAGATTGAACAAGGATACAAACTAGAAAATGTAATGACAGGCTAAACATTTCATCGCAGCTGATACCGAAGGCATATGCCGAATCCGATCTATGTCTAGTCAAATAAACAACTAAAACAATCATTCTTCTCATTAAAGTAACGATTATAATAACGGTAATAAAAGCTGAAAAGGTACGACGCTAATTGGTTTGATATATATACATTATTTTGTAGATATATATTTACAAATGATTTTCTAGAACGGACTAGTGTAACTAAGTGATGATGCGATAGTTTTAAAGAATTGATGTCATAAGTTTGTTTGTAGACATGTTAAACAGAGGTACAGACTCCACCCACAGGACATATTTCATTATCAAGGATAAATCTTGTTTTGAAAGACATAAAGGGTGTCTCATAAGTCTAAAGATTGTCTCAGAAGTCAAAGATTGTCTCAGAAGTCTAAAGAATGGCATTTATTTTAAAACTATTTGCTGTGAATTCGTATTGATACTGGATCACAACATAATGATAATAATAATAAATGGAATATGTCAATAAATGTTATAATTTCAAAACAAAAATAAGGTGTTGCGTTTCTATAACAGAGTTTGTGATAAGCACTGTATGAAATGATCCTCTAAAGGTCACTATGAGTTCAATTGTTGTCAATTGGCGTCATAACAGAATGGCATACTTTCTTTTTTTGGACTGCCAACAAAAAGATATGCAATAATCTTTATAATATAAGAGTTTTCAGCCTGACGTCAATGACATTCAGACTTACTGAACAGGAGCAGACACTTGATGTACACATTTACCTACAAAGAAAAAAATGTTGAAAAATTTATTCTATTAGAATACGATTATACTGTATAAAAAAATGTAGCCAAAGATGAATAGGTACAGTTTTTGACATGCAATGTAATACTAAAATAATCACACTACTATAACGTACTTGTACTTTCAGTTCATTATTTTATCTTCTTATCTTATAATTTACAGACTATACTTCAAAAGAGATCAAAATTGCATGCGACGCAATGTATTTATTATCAACTAGATTTTAATAATATTTAGTATTGTTCACAAGGAAATTATCTTATCTTATCTTATATAATACAGACGTTACTTCAAAAAAGAAGATGATTACGTCCTACGCGTCATGCATTTAGTCATGCATATTAACCAATGACTTAAATTCTGCCAAGTCACTGGTTTTTCTGGCTAGCTCAGGCAACCCATTCCATGCTCTAATAGCACTAGGGAAGAATGAGTATTTGTACAAATTTGTCCTAGCATATGGGACGAGGAATGTGCCTTTATTTTTGTGTCTTTCAGAGTATTTTATTAAATTTTGTTTTATGTATAATTGCTACTTTACTTTTGAGTCTTCTGTCCTGAAGGCTTTCTAAATTTAGTGATTTTACTAATGGTGTTAGCCTAGTCAAATGTGAATATTCGTTTGTTATGAATCTCACTGCTCTATTTTGTGTTTGTTCCAGTTTCTTAATGTTTTCTTGAGTTGAGGGGTCCCACACGGTGGATGCATATTCTATTATTGGCCTAACCAAGGTTAAATAACATTTTAGTTTTATGTTCTTATTTGATTTATAGAAATTTCTTTTAATAAACCCTAATGCTTTGTTTGATTTTTTTTATAGTTTCATCAATATGTGGATTCCATGACAGTTTTTCATTTATTATAACACCTAGGTATTTTGAGTTTTTAGTCTGTGTTACTGGTTTGCCATGAATAAGATAAGTGGAATTAATTTGTTTTAGTTTTTTTGTTACTCTTAACAACTGACATTTTTCTGGGTGGAAAGACATGCTCCAATTTGATTCCCATTTCTGTAATTCATCTAATTCTCTTTGTAAAATATCTGTGTCTTGTTTTGTTTTTATTGTTCTATATATTATGCAATCGTCTGCAAATAATCTGACTTTTGTTCCTGAACTAATGCAATTTGGTAAATCATTTATGTAAATTAAAAATAGTAGAAATTATTCATGTGATTACAAGTTTTATTAGCTAAGATATATTACGCCTACAACGGTTTAGTAGAATGCTCGTCGCCTCAGCGTTGGCCCTCGGATGGAAACGTCCGACCGGGAAAGTGGATAGGCGAAGTATGGTAGCAAACATAGCTCTCAGTGGGCTACCACACGTATCCTCGAGAGAGGGCACATTACGCGTGATAGGGATGGAAAAAAAAAGGCTCGCTAAGCCAGTCCGAAACCCACATCAGCCCGTTTCCCAAAGGTGTGGTGATGGTCCCCCCACGGGTTCGATGGGACAGCAGAGGCATAAGGATGGCCCCCACTTGGTGCTTGAGCTTCCTGCCACACATGAAAAGAGGAATTTATGCAGGGGCTTGGAAGAACGTGCAACTTGCCAAAAAGAGTGTGAATAAATGATCACTTAGTCGACTGCGGCCTCCTGATCGGTGAAGAGCCACGAGATAAAAGCCTTTCTCGGGTTAGGTAGTTCATAAAAGGGGCGTGCTTGCCTCGAACCATTTGGACATCTGAACCAGTAGACTTCCAGCAGCTTTTCCATCTGTCCGGTCAAAAAGATTTGTACACGTCATTTCTCACTCTTACTAATCTCGTATCAAGGGGATTGGGTGCACATTTATTGATTGTACGTTACAAAACATGAATCAATTTTTGTTAAAAAGATCTAGTCTAATTATTATAAAATTAATCATTTATAATAGTACATGTGGAGTTCTTCTCCTTTGACAAGTTTTGTTTCTTTTAAATTCATTTTTTACAAAGCCTAAATCAACTCTGTCTGGTCAAAGTGCCGTAAACGTTACTTCCCCTCGACCAATTGTCCGGGTCACGCTGACATTGTGTACACCTATTTTAGAACTTGACAAAACAAGCATCAATTATACAAATAACTAAGTAGTTAATTAACTATTGGTGGTAATTCCTTATTTTGTTCGGTATCAAACAAAATGAAAGAAATTGCACTGATTGATGTGATGGTATATAAGTTGGATTAGTCCTCTTTATACTATGTAGAGAGAACTAAGTTTGAAGCAACCAATAGATAACTTTAAAATGTAATATTTTCATAAGTTTTTTTTACCTTTTTAAAAAATAGTTCTTTATAAATGGATTTGAAAAGCGATATACTCCCTGCTTTCTCTATCTTGTTTCCCTTGGTTCAGACATAGGATAGGATCCAAGAACATTGAGAAAGCTAAAAGCAAGAAATTGCGATCAACAAAAACATTTGGTAATAAAATTTTAAATCGTACAATTATTAAAAGTCCAGATCTATTACAAATTTAATTACATAACTAAACCAAACTAATTGATACAACTACACCCAATATATGCTTTTTTTTAAAGTATTTTTCTTATGATTTTTTTAAAGCATTTTACAACCATTAGTGATGCATATTTTACTCAGGGTCTATTTACAATGAATTTTTTTGCTTTCTTTCTTTTCTGCTATTATGCTTGATAGTGCTAAACTTTCAATTAGATTATTTACAACTAAATTGTTTGTTACTACACTGTCGTCTGCTACAGCCTTATGTAATAGCCTGAATGGCTGTTTTTAATTTAATATTTTTTACAGTTTTAGAATACTGGAAAAAAATTATCCATAAAATTATCATTTGGTAATGAACTCACTTATGTTACCACAGACAGGAGAAGGGGCAAAGGCGAATAACTTGCGCCTAAACCAATAAGCTTCGGGCAGGAGGGGCTCGTTAGCCTTGGTTGGCTACCTATTTAAGAGAAGGAAAACTCTGAATCCAAACCCTAACCCTTGCGGCTATACCCAAACGCGGGAAAGGCTTCAGGAGACAACCCTGAGGAAAAATCCGGAGCTGGTGACCCTTAGGCGGATTGTGGCACACCATGCTACAGCCCAGCAGAGCCTGCGGCGCTACTGATCCCAAACTGCATCGGATATTCCGTTCCTTTGGTCACATCAGATGCGCGGAGAGGGGGGATTTGCTGTGTGGGCGACAACGTTCCGACCATAAACAATGCCCAGGCTTTCATTTCACTTATTATTGTCTCTTTCCACCAAAATATGATGGGTACAGTACAGTTCAACGGTTACTGCTCCGAAAATTTCAATATAAACAGCGGAGTCAAACAAGGATGTGTCCTGGCCCAAACCCTCTTTGGAATACTCTTCTCAATGTTAATCCACCACGCGTTTGACAAATCCACCGAAGGCATATATCTTCATTCAAGATTCGACGGCAAACTTCTGAATGTTGCTAGACTGAAGGCCAAAACTAAAACCAGAACAACCCTCATAAGAGATATGCTCTTCGCAGACGACGCAACGGTGGTGGCACACTCACAAGAGAAACTTCCGCTACTAATGTCCCGCTTTTCTCATGTCTGTAAGGAGTATGGCTTAATTATTAGCACAAAGAAAACAAATGCTATAGGACCACCTACTACAACACCACCCTCCATCCTGATAGACGATAACAAGCTGGATGCCGTAAATGAATTCTGTTATATGGGATCCACAATTCAAGATGACCTGTCTCTAGAAGAAGATATAACAATAAGCTTAAGGAAGGCTGCCTCGACCTTCGCTAGACTCAGGTCAAGAGTTTGGGAAAACCAGAAGCTCACTACAGTGACCGAAATGGAAGTCTACAAGGCATGCGTTATGAGTACACTGCTGTATGGCAGTGAATCATGGACCACTTACGCAAAGCAAGAGAGAAACTTAACTTTTTCCATTTTCGATGTCTCCGTAGGATCTTGAAAATCACTTGGAAAGAAAAAGTGTGCAATACTGAGATCCATGCACAAACAGGTATTCCCAGCATCTTTACAGCCCTCAGACAACGCCGCTTGCGCTGGCTTGGACATGTTCGCCGGATGGAAGACTAACGCATCCCAAAAGTCATCCTCTATGGACGACTCGCGACTGGCTCAAGAAAAACTGGTCGCCCCCACCTCCGTTACATAGATATATAAAACGGGACCTCAAATCAGTGAACATCAATACTGTCCATTGGAAAGACATAGCTCTAGACCGCACCAGATGGAGAGAGACAGTGACCAAGAAAGATATGGATAGCGAAAAAACATGGGCCTCAGCCCTGGACGAAAAACGGTCAATGCGAAAAATGGCCAGCTCCTCTACCACCGAAGCAAAAGCCACCTTAACCTGCGCTACCTGTGGACGGGAGTGTCTCTCCTAAATAGGGCTCCACAGTCACATGAGGAAGTGCGCTCTGAGATGAACCAAAGTCGTTCTGCGACTGAAGGAGGCCAATGATCTATGTTAAATATCGTTGCTGTTTAAGCAATGATGACATGGAATTTTTTTCTCTGTATTACGTCAATTAAATAGTATTATATGTACAAAATAAAAGTTGATGAGACAAGATTGAATGCTTATAATGAGATCAGTAACTTTTATTGCTGTGAATTCGAATTCGGAAGTCCTCTACAATATGTCACTTTAGCCATAAATTTACAATGTCTCTTGCCAATTGCTTAATTTATAATTTCTTTTACAAGAAAAAAAAAATCAATTCATATTCAATTAAAAAAATAAAACAAACAAACTAATTGATACAATTTCACTTTATAAAACCTTTTTTAAAAACATTTTACATGTTGTTGTTTTGTTTACAATCATTAGTGATGCATATTTCACTGAAGTGTCTATTCACAATGAATATTTTTTTTTGCTGCTGTAGCAAGTGAAACATAGAGCTATGCTGTCAATTTGATTACTAAACAGTTGTATTGTTTGTTACTATTCTGTCGTCTGTATGTATTTTTAGCAAAGCTGATTTATATCGTCTAAACTCTGTTTCTCGAACAAACTTATTGTAATTTAAAAGGGTCCAGATGTACTAAAATAACAAAAGAGATTTGAATACGAGCATCAACTGCTTGTCTGCTACACACTGAGCCATGTTACAAGTACAGCTAAAATAATTTCTTCTTCTTTTGTTTTTGTGTTGCAAACAGTTACGTCCAATTTCCCCTATCTACTACGACATTATTTAGTTTGTTTGTTTGTTTTTGTGTTGCCAACAGTGACGTCCAATTTCCCCTATCTACTACGACATTATTTAGTTTGTTTGTTTGTTTTTGTGTTGCCAACAGTGACGTCCAATTTCCCCTATCTACTACGACATTATTTAGTTTGTTTGTTTGTAAAAATCTCCAAATAAGATCAAATGCATAATAACGTAGGATGATACTGAACAAAAAAACGATGTGGGTTTTCTCGTTAGCTTTGAGTTACCTTGTCATTTTCCTTCGGCCTATTTAAATGTAGGCGATAATTTCTTAATTAACAAAAAAACGCCATCAAAGATATAGCTTCAAACGACTACTGTAATAATTAGTTTTAAACACAGAGTTCACAACCAAAATGTGTAAGCACTTTCAAGATACAGTTTATCTAGCAATTAATTTTCTCTCTATATAAAAAGAAATATAAATGTATATTTGTAATACCATAATTTTCTCAATCAAAATCATCCCTCGATATTTTCCTCTTCTACTAAAACTAAAAGCAATAACCAGTTTTTGGGGGCTGACTAGATTATGTAGTCTTAACTTTAAAAATTTAATAAGGTATATGTATTATTGATCGCAAAAAAAAATAAATCTAGGTCTAGCCTACTATTATAAATGGTTTTCTCAACAACAGAGCCATTTTATCAAATTGTATTTTTTATCAATCCAATGCCGCATGGAAAGACAATGAGAATGATCCGCAACAGTAAACCATTAATGGTGGCATTTAAATTTACATACGTTGACTAATATAGGAACGATTATTTTAAGTATATATCCAAAATTTTAAAAATATTTGTTAAGATGAATTATATCTGAGAGAGCTTTAAAAGAAATCATCTAATAGATGGGAAAATATACCCGCCCCACCAAAATGGATTACAGTTAATAATACATTTTTAAAATGTCTTTCAGCGTATCTTTTGTATAATGATTGTGAAATTAAAGGCACAAATACAGAAAAAGGTTAAAGGTATTGCTTGTAGAAAATTCTAAAAGTGTAGATTTATATTCTGATTTGGAGCGTTTGTTACACAGTAGGGGGGATATAATGGTTCACATCACACCGTGAACTGGTTTGAGATTTAACTGCAAAACAAACTAGTAAAGAAACCGATTTCAGAACATGTAGTACACTAATGCTATTCATATGCTGAATATTATATCTTTGATAGTAATGCTAATAAATTCAACCATAAAGAAATAATGTGCGTCCGTGACAAGAAATGTGACGACAAAATGACCTTGAAACACCCTAACTGAAAGTGGAATAGGGGAGTTTTTACAAAGCTTATATTAACTCACTCCGTCTGTCTGTCTGTCTGTCTGTCTGGTATAAATTTTGAAGACGTTTTTTTCTACCACTACCCATTATCGGATCAAGTTTTGAAATTGTGCACACAATGATTCACAGTCGACAGTACATTAAAATATATTGTTAATTGATTATTTCTGTTTTAATAGAGAAGCTTTGTAGCATTGAGATTCAGTGTGTATGTGTTTAGTGTGTGACTGTTGTTCGTATTTACATCTATATTGTTATTGTACAGTAGTTACGCTGAGGTTGTCAATTGTAGTCAAACTGAATTTCCATTTGATTGGATCAATAAAAATTATCTTATCTTATCTTATATGGAAGTGATGTTAGCGGTTCTTTGCCATATATGAGCTTTGTTTTTTTTAATATTTTTCTTATCTTATCTTATCTTATATGGAAGTGATGTTAGCGGTTCTTTGCCATATATGAGCTTTGTTTATTTTAAAAAGTATTTTTTTAATATGTTGCTAAGGCCTACTTAATATTTCTGTTCTAGCCTTAACCGCGATGAGTCAACCATATCGGCCAGATCTGATGTAACAGTGGTTTGATGGGTGCATGTTGTCTGTAAGGATTTTACGTTTTGTAAAGACAAAGTTTTTTAATAGATGCTTGTTGTGTTTGATGTGTTTACGTACAAACGGTAAATGTGAATTCTTATTTAAACACGGGGTCTACACTTTGATAGAATAATAATTTATGAATGATTAGATACACATTACATTGCGTGCATTATAGATACAAAATTTACATAAATGATTTACCAAATTGCATTAGTTCAGGAACAAAAGTCAGATTATTTGCAGACGATTGCATAATATATAGAACAATAAAAACAAAACAAGACACATATATTTTACAAAGAGAATTAGATGAATTGCAGAAATGGGAATCAAATTGGAGCATGTCTTTCCACCCAGAAAAATGTCAGTTGTTAAGAGTAACAAAAAAAATTAAACAAATTAATTCCAACTAGTTTGAACTTTATATTTTTCACTATATACATTTAGATATGTATAATATTTCTAATAAAAATTTATCAGTTTTAAAGCAAAGCAAGAAAACTGTTTTTAAAAATTAAATAAAAAGCTTATATTAAGTGTATCAATAAGTTTGGATCAGTCATGTAATTAATTTGTAGTACATCTAGACTAACAATGATAAATCTGTTTGATTAGAAATATTTGTTACCAATTGTTTTTGTTTAGTGCAATTTCATGCTTTTAGCTTTCTCAATACGCTATGACCGTATCACTTTCTCACTACGCTATGACCCTATCACTTTCTCACTACGCTATGACCCTATCACTTATGTAAACCAGTTGGAAAGAGGTAAGGGAAGAAAGAAAGGAGTATCAGGGTGATCGCTTTTTAAAGTGTATTTAAAAAAAAGGGGCAGCTACCTGAATTTGAATTTGTGGACTAAAACCTTCTTAGGATTCTCTAGCCCATATGTTTTCAACCTGTGGGTCGCGACCCCCTTAGGGGTCGATTGACGATTTGCCAGGAGTCGCCAAAGACCATCGAAAAAGTGGATTGTTTTTGTCTATTCTACTATTGCTGTGTGTATGTGCTGGGGGGGTGGGGTCGCGGCAGATTGGGGGATTGTAAAAAGGGGTCGCCGAGCTTAATAGGTTGAGAACCGCTGCTCTAGCCAATGCGGTAACCACTCTACTAGCGTGGAGAGTACCAACATGGAAAATTATAGTTATCTATTGTTTCATAATTGTGTTCACTAAGCCTCGGACGGCAATTTTTTAAGAGGGCTAATTCATTTATACAACCACTTCAGTCAAGTACACCTTCCCTTGTTTGAGATACCAATAAAGAAATTAATTAAATGATTGGTAAATTTTTAAAAAAATTGATTCACTTGTTGTCAGGTAAAAAAATTATTGTGCTGAATTTTAGCTTCATCTGAGGTTGGGTGTCGGAGATATAACGTGTATAGACATCTGACCAGACAGACAGACAGACAGAGTGAGTTGATATAAGCTTTGTTAGAAGAAGGAACACAATTTTTTCTTGACCTCTTTACAGCTGGCCGAATCACCTGTTTTATATATCTAACTCATTGTGTTTGTTGACATCACGTTCTAATGGCGCAAGGCTATTTCAACTCCTCTCCTCCATTGACTACAAAGTCACAGCAAGAGCTTGAAGATTTTCTGGTCAATATCCTGGACAGTGTCATATTTTGCTTCTTGCATCATTTACTTTGCTTGTCCGGTGCATTGGCTAGCATACTTAACATTATCATCTTATCCAAGTACGGGCTGCACGCGACGTCATCCATTTTGCTGTTTTCTATGTCAGTGAGTGACCTCATCTGTTCCATAGTTCAACCAATCAGAAAATTGGACTGCATTGTGGCTCAGTTTGACCCGTTACTGGCCAAGAACACTAAATTCTACATTGGCGCCAATTTCTTCTCTTTGCCAGATTTCTTTATTGCCATAAGCACGTTGCATACTGCTGTCATAGCAGTGGAGAGATTAATTGCTGTGTGTTTTCCATTGAAGATGTTGTGGATTTTTACGACTTATCGCGTTAAGTGTTTGGTACTTTTTATTTACATCTACGCTGTCGTAATGATGATGCCGACACTTTTTTTGGGTGAAATTTTATGGACAGTTGACCCCAAAACAAACAACACCATCGCAGAATTTATGTTCAGTCAATTTTACAAAAGTAATTTTCACCACATGAATGAATTCATGTATTTCGCGCTGCCTAAACTGTTGGCTACCTTTCCTCTGGCCCTGATCACAGTGTGTTCGATCATAATCGGATACAAGATTGTCGTACGGCGTAAAACTACTTTGACCCAGATGTCATCAATCGTCTCCAAAGAGGTCAAGGAAAGAAAGGTCGTCAAGATGCTGCTGATCGTATGTGTGGTCAACGCTAGTATGTTCTTACCAACAGAGGTCATCAACATGTTCTTTCTCTACTCAAGCACACTTCTTCGACCTTCAGACAGCGTGTACTTTTCACTGCGTAGCTTCTATATCATTATAGGCCAAATAAAGGCTACTGTCAACTTTATTATCTACATAACTATGAGCTCAAAATTCGAATTGATTCTCAAAGAAATTTGCTATTGCAGGAAAAAGAAAAAAAAAGTAATCAGAGATCTGCAGATCTCTGTTTCACTTTTAATAAGGAACGAAAACCACTTTCTTAGACCTATTTAGGCCATTTCTAAAGACCTTAGATTACCGCTGTTTTTATTTTTTTTTCTTCATTAATTTTTCATAAATAATTCTCCATTTTTGGGGTTTACAAACATTTAAAATCGAGTCAGCAATTAATAATGGTTTATGTAAAAAACAAATTGAACTTTTTCATCATGGACATTAGTGATGGGAACTAAACTAACTTTTAAAAGTTCAACTAAAACTAGTTCTCAACTAAAATAAAGTAGTTCAACTAAAATTTATCATGAATTTGAAAATATAGTTGAACTAAACTAAAACAAATTAATTTAACTTAAACAAACTTTTCATAACTTTTTTTTGGGGGGTAGGGGGCGGGGTTGAACTAGAAATATTTATCCATAATAAAAATCAGTAATAAGGAATTTAGGAATATGTTTCTTACATAAACGTTAATGCACAATAAAATAAAATGTCTCAATAAATATGTGTGCTTGTATTTTTGCCTTGAATTAAAACCTTTAGAAAAGAATGGAACTCTTTTTTGTTAAATTATATTAACTTATCATATAACGGAAAATTTTAATTACTTATACCGGTAAAGTTTAGATTCTCATAACAAGTAGAGTTTGAAAATTTGATTTAGTAACCTATAAAATAGAAACAAAATTGTTGGAGTTTTAAGAAACATTTTACCTGTGTAACTATATTACTTCATACAATACATGCTTGGCTGACCATGCCGATGTGTTGTTTTTTTCTGACTACTAAAAATACAATTAACACTATTGCATAACCGTTAAACGCGCAAGGGAAAAAAAACAGGGTGGTCTTGTCATTATGGACTGCACACTCAGTACATTATATGGGCCTACATGTGTACGGCCAGGTTGTTAAAAGTTGGTTATCCTAATGCTTAAGATCCATGCCTAAATGTCAATTCTTCGATGTCAATAATAGGTATTAAGACTATAAAAAGGGTGTATTTGATGTTCCTGCAGTTAAAAAAATTATTGTTTGCCGCCAATGAATTGATTAAAACCACTAACTATTGACCTAACTCACTCATCAGATTCCCACTAGAAACAAAGTAAACACCACCACGTGGCTCATAAATAATTCAGAACAATCCCATTCATAATATTGCTTAGAAGATTTTAGCAAAAAAAAGTTAGCAACATTTTATTATACGGCTACTTTCTATTGCAAATATTGACTCCCATAACTTACTTTACCCTCTTGAAATGCAGACTGACTAAATAGTTGTTAACTGCATCATTTTTTTGATAATCAAAGCTATTGATATCACATGACCAGAACAGGGATGTGCGTTCAACCCTGACCACATGTACAAATTTTATCTAAACTTTTTAGTAAGTAACTAAAAAAATAATTAAACTAAGATTTTAACTAAACTTTTTTTTTCTAGTTAAACAATGGCCTTAACTATTTTTTTTTTAGTTAAACTAAAAGTTTCCAACTTTTAGTTAACTTTTGCCCATCACTAATGGACATACGATGGCAAGACCATATTACAAACAGCAATGTTCTTGCGAACGCCGGTATGAACATAGTAGCGGGACTTCTTATGGTCCGACAGTTACGCAGGGCAAGGCACGTACCCCGTATGGAGGACGAACGTAAGCTAAAAGCAGTTTTTTTGGGTGGGCTGAAAGGTGGTCAACGTAACAGAGGCGTCACAAGGAAACGCGTTAAAGACCACCGTACGCGCAAACTTGCTTTAACCTGGTTGCAGGCGGCTTCAGAACGAGACTGCAGGATGTCACTTACAAAGGCCGCGGGATACACATTTGAGACCAAAAGAAAATCCAGTGCCGAGGACAGACGTATAAGGCGAAGAGAAAATCTTACTCAACCACCGGCGAAGAATAAGAGATTGCTTTTTGATATTGTCTTTTAGTGTAGAGCTCCAAAAGAAGAGATTGCTTTTTGATATTGTCTTTTAGCGTAGAGCTCCAAAAGAAGATATTGCTTTTTGATATTGTCTTTCAGTGTAGAGCTCCAAAAGAAGAGATAGCTTTTTGATATTGTCTTTTAGCGTAGAGCTCCAAAAGTAGAGATTGCTTTTTGATATTGTCTTCTAGCGTAGAGTTCAAAAAAAAAAAAGATTGTTTTTTGTGTTAAGGCTTCCGCGCGGTGTTGATTCTTTGAACTATATCTAGTGTAGATCTACGTCTGACTGGAAGTAACACTGAACTCAAACTACTTCAGTAACACCGGCGAAAGGCCGAAACAATCAAAATATGTAGTCGACGCTGATGTTGTTCTATAAATATATTTAATAATCAAAAAGGGAATCTTCCGATGTCAGGTATGTCCGTAAATCCGTATATCTATTGTACTGCTCTACACGAAGCGTCTTCTTTGTAGCGTTACTTAGAGCGTTCTTGTTTTTTAACCAACTTTACGTCATCGTCGCTAAGTAAAACTTTACCCTATTTCCCAAACAAATAACTAATTCCTAATCATGTCATAAAATTTGACATTGTCTTCTAGCATAGAGCTCTAAAAGAAGAGATTGCTTTTTGATATTGTCTTCTAGTGTAGAGCTCCAAATGAAGAGATTGCTTTTTGATATTGTCTTCTAGCGTAGAGCTCCAAAAGAAGAGATTGCTTTTTGATATTGTCTTCTAGCGTAGAGCTCCAAAAGAAGAGATTGCTTTTCGATATTGTCTTCTAGCGTAGAGCTTCAAAAGAAGAGATTGCTTTTTGATATTGTCTTCTAGCGTAGAGCTCCAAAAGAAGAGATTGCTTTTTGATATTGTCTTCTAGTGTCGAGCTCCAAATGAAGAGATTGCTTTTTGATATTGTCTTCTAGCGTAGAGCTCCAAAAGAAGAGATTGCTTTTTGATATTGTCTTCTAGCGTAGAGCTCCAAAAGAAGAGATTGCTTTTCGATATTGTCTTCTAGCGTAGAGCTTCAAAAGAAGAGATTGCTTTTTGATATTGTCTTCTAGCGTAGAGCTCCAAAAGAAGAGATTGCTTTTTGATATTGTCTTCTAGCGTAGAGCTCCAAAAGAAGAGATTGCTTTTTGATATTGTCTTCTAGCGTAGAGCTCCAAAAGAAGAGATTGCTTTTTGATATTGTCTTCTAGTGTAGAGCTCCAAATGAAGAGATTGCTTTTTGATATTGTCTTCTAGCGTAGAGCTCCAAAAGAAGAGATTGCTTTTTGATATTGTCTTCTAGCGTAGAACTCAATTCAAAGTGTAAGTTATTAAATAAGACCATTTTTAACTTATAACAGGGTTTCCGATACCTCCCTGAAATCTTATGAAATTATTAAAATCTTTTGAAAACTCATAAAACTCGTTAAAAATATAAAAAATTGCCATCTTTAAGGTATATTCTACTAAATACCGCCGAAATTCCATTAGAAATTTTAGCTTATCTGTCCACTTATGAAATATACATTTTATTTTTTCTCCCAAATTACTTTGTCGCGCTCAGACTTATCAAGAATCACTTAAGGTGAATTATTCACAAAGATGGATTAAACAATTTGGTAATTCTTGCTTTTGAGTGTGATCTATATAAGACACTGGACTTTGAATATATAATATATTACTTCGCTACATGCAAGGCTCGAAAAATTTGATCATGATTTTGAACTTAATGAAGAATGAATAAAATGTTAAGACGAATCTTTTTTTTTTATACAAAATCTTAATTTTAACTTAATATCCTTATCTCTACCAAGACTGGGCCCCTCGCAATCAGTTTTGCATAGAGCCCCGCAATTTTTAGGGCCGGCCCTGGGCTAAAATTAACTTTATGTCTGCCAAGTACAAACGTTTGCACGTTTGTTCTCCCATATTGCATTCTCGGATCTTGTTAAAACTTTCCACAAATATTCATTGTTTCCATTAAAACAAGAATAAAAAATCACTAACCGATCAATTAATTAATTTCTTGTTACTAATTAGTTTTGATTGTTAATAATTAAGTGAAATACAGTATTAATATGTTTTTTAAACAATCAGTTACTCATTTTGTCTGTCTGGTATTTTTTTTAATTACCCAACACCACAAAATAAAAATAGAAACGTTTATTACAACACAAAAAAAAAGAGGTTACTTATGGGGAAGAACGCCACATTTACAGTTATGTATATCAATAAAGTAATATTCATTTCCCTTTTTTGTTATCAAACAAAGTGAGTAAATAACCAATATTTAATAAACTAATTGTTTATTTTTTTAATTGATTCATGTGTTTTAGGGACAATGTATAACTGTTCAAAGTTTTAACTTGACCCGAGAGTGGGAAAAATAGAAATGGAAAAACTAGCAAATACAAGATGGCATCTTTACAGAGTAAACAGATATAAGCTTTTAAAATTGACAACACTAAAATCTATTCATTTATCATGCTCAAATACTAAACGTTAATATTTGTTTGTTGTCATAAAAAAATAAATGTAAAAAAAAAAGGCCAGTCATAAGTTTGAGCCCAAAACCATCGCGTTATTAGCGCGACTCTCTAACAGCCTTTGTACTGATACATTACTTGATGCGAAATTTTTGCTTCAAATAAAATAATGCAATTTTGACTTTGAGTTTTTGACTGGCTTCTTTTGAGTTTCTTCCAAAATTTGCCTATGGACTAAAGTGTGTAGACAAAAACGTTCTTTTCAAAATGTATCACTGATCGTATGTAATATCAAAGGTTCCTTGCATAAGACAGTTCAGTAATAATACTGTTTATGTAAGATGCCACACATGAGGATTAATGAAGATGGACAGTCAAATACACCTTGACCATAAACAAAATGTGTTTTAAAAATACAATCTTTGGTTATAATAATTTTTTTTAAGGTTGAACCGGCAAAATAGGATAATAGTGTATTAAAAATGATAAATTTTCATTATTGATGTCAGAACAATATAACTTGTTAATGTGTTTTTTTTTAACATTATAGATTGAAACAAGAATACAAATTAAGATTAGTAATGGCGCACTAAACAATTCTTTGCAGCTGACACCAAAGGCGAATGCTGAATCAAACCCAAGTCTAGTCATATAAACAACTAATACAATCCTCCTCCTCATTATAATTATAATAGTAAAAAAAGTATTAAAACTGATTGAAAGAATACGATTTTAGCTGATATGATATATATATATATATAATTTTCTAGAACCAAACTAGTTATGTGCAGCCAAAAAAACGATAAATTTAAGGAATCGTCTGTATAGGTTGTTTTTTTAGAAATGTTAAACAGAGATACAAACTCCACCCATAAGACATATTTTAATGTGAAGAGTAAATCCTGTTTTGAATGATATAAAGAATGTCTCAGAAGTCTAAAGAGTGTCTCAGAAGTCTAAAGAGTGTCTCAGAAGTCTAAGGAGTGTCTCAGAAGTCTAAAGAGTGTCTAAGAAGTCTAAAGAGTGTCTCAGAAGTCTAAAGAGTGTATCAGAAGTCTAAAGAGTGGTATTTATTTTAAAACTAATTCGTATTGATACTGAATCTGAACATAATAATAGTAAAAAGGAAGGTGTTAATAAATGTTAAAATTTAAAAGCAGAAAGGTGATGCGTGTCTTTAATACAGTATCTGTGATAAGCACTGTATGAAATAATCCTTTAAAGGTGGCGTCTTAACAGAACGGCAGACTTTCTTTTCTTGGTCAGCCAACCATAAGATATGCAATATCTGTAAAAGACACTTGATGTACACATTAATCTAAAACGAAAACGTTAAAAAAATGCTTCGCAATTTTATTAGAATATCGTTTTTCTGTATAAACAAAAGGTAGCCAAATGGAAAAAATCACAATACTATCACGTACGTAAACTTTCGGTTCATTACTTCTTTTCTTATCTTATAAACTAGAGACGTTACTTCAAAAAAAGAAGACGTCATGCCACTAGCCATGCATGTTAAACTGATTTAAACTGAAATTAAACTGATTTCTGCCAAATCATTTGTTATCCTAGCTGTTTCAGGCTGTTTCCATGCTCTAATAGCACTAGGGAAGAAGGAGTATTTGTACAAATTTGTCCTAGCCTATGGAACGTGGAATGTGCCTCTATCTTTGTGTCTTTCAGAGTATTTTATTAGATTTTGTTTTTGTATTTGAAGATTATGGATCAGTGTTTTTATGTATAATTGCTACTTTACTTTTGAGTCTTCTGTCCTGAAGGCTTTCTAAATTTAGTGACTTTACTAAAGGTGTTACTCTAGTCAAATGTGAATATTCGTTTGTTATGAATCTCACTGCTCTATTTTGTGTCTGTTCCAGTTTCTTAATGTTGAGTTGAGGGGTCCCAAACAAAGGATGCATATTTTATTAATGGCCGAAACAAGGTTAAATACCATTTTAGTTTTGTTTTGATTTGATTTATAGAAATTTCTTTTAATAAACCATAATGAATTGTTCGATTTTTCAATAGTTTCATTAATATGGGGTTTCCATGACAGTTTTTTTATTTATTAAAACAACTAGGTATTTTGCGTATCTAGTCTGTGTTCCTGGATAAGTGGAATTTATTTGTTCAAGTTGGGGTTTTTTTTTGTTACTCATAACAACTGACATTTTTCTGGCTGGAAAGACATGCTCCAATTCCATTGCCGTTCTCTTTGAAATTTATTTAATTCTCTTTGAAAAAATTCTTCATCTTGAATTGTTTTTATTGTTCTATATATTATGCAATCGTATGCAAATAATCTGACTTTTGTTCCTGAACTAATGCAATTAGGCAAATCATTTATGTAAATTGAAAATAGTAGTGGACCTAAAATTTTTCCTTGAGGTACACCTGAGTTTATTAGTTTGTTCTCTCCCTATTTAATTATTTTTAATCCATCAATATTTGTTTTAAAAATTGGAAAAATCTAATAAAGTAGCATCTATTTGCTCACTAATATATAAACCTTTTGAAAATTCATCAATTAGTAGTATTAGTTGTGTTTCACATGATCTATATTTCCTAAAGCCATGTTGGTATGTAGTAAGGACATTATGTTTAAGTGGTTTATGATGTGACTACATATTATGTGTTCTAGGATTTTACATGTGATGCTAGTTAGTGATACTGGTCTGTAGTTTCCTGGATTAGAGTTTTTATCCTTTTTTTAAATAGGGGATGACATTAGCTGCTTTCGAGTGCCTTGGTACTCTGCCCTGATTAAGGTATACCTTAAAAAAGTAGGTTGAACACGCTAATCATTTTTAAGTTCTTTGAGTAATCTAGCTGAAATACCATCAGGTCCAGATGCTTTATTCCAGCACAACGACCAACCGCTTTTACTTTCCCAAATGAAAGTCAGGTACCCATTAAAGTTGGGTGGTTTCAGGGTCTCCCTGAAAATCCCGAAATTCAAAACCCATTACAATTCTCTAATGGCACTAGTGTCTTCTATAGTATTTTATTAGGTTTTGTTATGTATTTGTAAATTATGGTTTAGTGTTTTGTTTATAATTGCTACCTTACATTTTAGTCTTCTGTTTTGAAGTGTCTTTAAATGTTGGGGTTTTACTAATAGTGTTACTCTATTCTATTTAGTACTGTGATTCCCAAGCTTTTTCCTTCACGAATTCATCGCATATTCTGAGTATTCAACAAAACACTTTAATTATTTTTTTATAGATTCTCTTTTACGTAGTGGCCTACTAGTGAACTATTCCATTAGTTATTGAAACATATATTTAGGCCTCTCGGAACACTGGAGTGTGTGTTTGTTTGTGTGCTTTGTGGCGAAGGTGAGACTAGTATTGTTCAACTGGAAATTATTCAAGTTATTTTAAGTTTTATTATCTAAGATATATTACGCCTTTAACGGTTTAGTTGACTAAAGGCGCTTCCATATCACAGGTAAACATCTGGCTACAACATTCTCCTCACCCTCTTAAAAAAACGGTCGAAATAATAATTCTTACGCCATTAATGTGTTTATGTTGTTTGTCGGTCTTTACATCCGTTGTTTATTTTCCAAATACAAATGGTGCTATTAAAAATAAAAAAAATATTTTAATTAACGTCAACGTCTTTCTATTGATGGTAGGATAGAGAGCCTAAACATAGAGGAACATTTCTGTTGATGGTAGGATAGAGAGCCTAAACATAGAGGAACATTTCTGTTGATGGTAGGATAGAGAGCCAAAACAGAGGAACATTTCTGTTGATGGTAGGATAGAGAGCCTAAGCATAGAGGAACATTTCTGTTGATGGTAGGATAGAGAGCCTAAACATAGAGGAACATTTCTGTTGATAGTAGGATAGAGAGCCTAAACATAGAGGAACATTTCTGTTGATGGTAGGATAGAGAGCCTAAACATAGAGGAACATTTCTGTTGATGGTAGGATAGAGAGCCTAAACAGAGGAACATTTCTGTTGATGGTAGGATAGAGAGCCTAAACATAGAGGAACATTTCTGTTGATGGTAGGATAGAGAGCCTAAACATAGAGGAACATTTCTGTTGGATCAACATGAAGGCAAAGAGTGGCATGGCCTTCATAAGCTACAAAGTCATAAAAAAAAACAACTGAAGAAATAGACAAACAGTCAATGTGTCTATCCGATGCCGTTGTTGGCTATAGAAATTAAACGTAATATCTAGACGGAAGTTTTATTACAAATCGTACATCAACTCACTGTCTGTCTGTCTGTCTGGTACAAATTTTGTACACGTTATTTCTAGCACTTCCCTGTCTCGGATTAAGTTGAAACTTTGCACAATTATTTATTGTACCTTACAAAACATGAATCAATTAAAAAACAAAACAATTGGTCTTGTTATTAATGGTAAGTAATTTTTTCGTTTTATATTGAAAAAAGGAAATGACTTCTACATTATTGCGATATAATATACATGTGGAGTTCTCACTTGAAAAGTTTTTTTTTTCTTTTAAGTAAATTTTTACAAAACGATTATTAACTAAATCTGTCTGTCTGGTACTCTGTGTACTTTTATGTGAATTCTGCTATCATAATTTTCCTATTTGAGTTCTCAATAATGACGAAAAACCAGTTTAACCCTTTAAGTGCTGAGCTGTTTTACAATGAGTGCATACAAAATGGAATTACAAATCTGATGTTTAGAGGCTTATCTACCACACGCGTTTAAAGGGTTAAATACCTAGCTTTAATAGTAAATCCGAGACCTATTGAAAGGGAAGTATTGATTAGCTTTTTTTTTTTTTTTAATTATGATAAGTTTTTGTGTATGAATTTTTAGCACAGCTTTTTTATATTGTCTAAGCTCCGTAGAACAAAATCTTTCAATATTGCTATAAAAGTGTATATACATTCGGATCCAATGCTATTCTGCTACTCACAGAGCTATTTTTACAAGTACAGCGGAATTCTTGTATTTTCTTCTGTATTTCAGTTGGCAACTGTGAAGTTCTACTGACCTACTTCGACGTTGCTTAGTTTTCGTAAAAAATAAGATTAAATACATGCTCGCGTTGGACTAGACGGAACAAAGTGTGAGTGTTCTCGTTGCTTTGAGTTACCTTGTGATTTTCTTTGGGTCTATTCAATTGTTGGCGCGCAGTTAATTTATTAACAAAACACCATGCAAGTTTTAGCTTCAAACATCTTCTGTAATAATTTGTTTTAAACGCAGAGTTGACAGCCGAATTTGTAACTACTTTAAACGATGCAAAATATCTAGCTATTCTTGTGTTCCATAGCTATATCACAATGTGTATATTTATATATATATATATATATATATATATATATATATATATGTGTGTGTGTGTGTGTGTAATACAATTGTTCAGTCTAATTTATCCCTTGATATTTTTTTGTTCTACTCTAAACTAAATGCAATGATCAGTTTTAGGGTGGCTTTCTACATATATGTATTCATTAACTTAAAATTAATAGGCATTTTTAGGCCTATTACTGATCGCAAAAATCAAGGTCTAGCCTAGCCTACTTTCTAAATCGCTTTCCCAATAACAGAGCTATTTTATAAAATTGTTTATTATCAAGCCAATGCACTAAAATTCCTGACTCGAGGATGATAGCGCGTATTGTAATAATAGCTTGAGAGACAACTTTGTCTTGAGAATCTCGATTTACAACCGTCGTCAGAAAACAAACCATCAATTTGTGAAATATTTCATATAAAAAGTTTTAAATGGAAAGAAAAAGAGATTGATCCGCAACAGCATAACATTGATGGTGATATTTAAATTTACATAAGTTGACTAGCCCATCAACGATTATTTTAAGTATATATTCAAAACTTTAAAATATTTGTTAAGATAATTTATATTTAAGAGCTTTTCAAAAGAAAAAAAATCAAATAGGCGGGAAAATATACCCCGCAAAAATTTATTACAGTTAATAATTCATTTTTAATTGTTTTTCCTGCGTATATTTAGTATAATAATTGTGACATTAAAGGCACAAATACAGAAAAAGGGTTAAAGGTATTGGTTGAAAAAAAAAGTAGATTTGTACTTGGAGCGTTTGTTACACAGTAGGGGGGATATAATGGTTCACATCACACCGTGAACTGGTTTGAGATTTAACTGCTAAACAAACTAGTAAAGAAACCGATTTCAGAACATGTAGTACACTAATGCTATTCATATGCTGAATATTATAGCTTTGATAGTAATGCTAATAAATTCAACCATAAAGAAATAATGTGCGTCCGTGACAAGAAATGTGACGACAAAATGACCTTGAAACACCCTAACTGAAAGTGGGTTAAGGAAGTTTTTACAAAGCTTACATTAACTCACTCCGTCTGTCTGTCTGTCTGTCTGGTATAAATTTTGAACACGTTTTTTTCTACCACTACCCATTATCGGATCAAGTTGAAATTGTGCACACAATGATTCACAGTCGACAGTACATTATTTAAAAAAAGTACCTGCTACTTATTTAATTATTTTTAAGTGATTATTTCTGTTTTAATAGAAAAGGGACTTAAACTTTGAAGCATTGAGAAATATGGCAGTCATGGCAGTTCTTTTATATATATATAAGCTTTGTTTAAAATTTAAAAAAAAAAATATGTTGCTTGCTAAATATTTCTGTTGTAGCCTTAAGGAGATGAGCCAACCATTTTTTCCAGATTTGATGAAACAGTGGTTTGATGGGTGCAGGTTGTCTGTAAGGATTTTATGTTTTGTAAAGACAAAGTTCCTCAACGGATGCTAGTTGTGTTTAATGGCAGACGTGTTTACGTAAAGAAAGGTAAATATAAATTCTTATTGAAACACGGGGTTATGAATGAATAGATAGATATACATTACATTGTGTGCATTATGAATCAAAAAAAAATATAAATCACTGTTTTGTTTGTGTATGTACAGATTTCGGAAATGTGCATGTCCTATAAAAAAAAATTGAGGTTTACCAAGTAGTTTCTTTCCGGTTCAATGGTTTCACAAAACTGGTTCAAAATGTATATTTCTCACTATATTTATTTAGATTTGTTTAATGATTCTAATAAAAATTGAGCAGTTTTAACTCTTTCTCTCCTAACTGACGATACCAACGTTGATTCCATCAGAATTTGGTAAATAATTACGGAGAGAAAGAGTTAAATCGATCGAAACAAGAAAAATATTTAAAAAATAAAAAAAAAGCTTATATAAAGTGTATCAATTAGTTTGGATCAGCCCTGTTATACATTTGCATAATAGATCTGTTTGATTAAAAATATTTTTTAATAATTGTTTTTGTTTAGCGCAATTTCATGCTTTTTGCTTTCTCAATAAGCTATGACCCTATCACTGTTGGAAAAGGGTAAAGGATGAACAAAAAATGGAGCATCTGGGTGATCGCTTTTTAAATGTATTCTTTTTTACAGGGGTACGACTTGAATTTGAAATTATTGACTAAAGTCTTCTCAGGATTCTCAAGCCAATGCGGTGACCACTCAATTAGCGAGTAGTCTATTACTATAGAAAATTGTATAGTTATCTATTGTTTCATTTTGTGTTCACTGAGCTTCAGACGTAAATTCAACGCATATAACCACTTTAGTCAAGTACACTTTCCGTTGTTTGAGAATAACAAAAACTTAGTAGTTATTAACTAGTTTATAAATTTTTAAAGTTAATTCTTATGTTGTCAGGTAAAAGGAAATATTGTGCTAAAGTTCAGCTTCATTCGAGATTGGGTGTTGGAGAAATAACGTGTACAAACTTTCTGACCAGACACAGAGTGAGTTGATATAAGCTTTATAAAAAAAAGAATTAACAAAACTTTTTTTTGACCTCGTTACAGCTGGCCGAATGACCTGTTTAATATATCTAACTTATTGTGTTTGTTGACATCACGTTCTAATGGCGCAAGGCTATTTCAACTCCTCTCCTCCATTGACTACAAAGTCACAGCAAGAGCTTGAAGATTTTCTGGTCAATATCCTGGACGGAGCCATATTTTGCTGCTTGCATCATTTACTTTGCGTGTCCGGTGCACTGGCTAGCATACTAAACATTATCATCTTATCCAAGCACGGACTACATCAGACGTCTTCCTTTCTGTTGTTTTCTATGTCAGTGAGTGACCTCTTCTGTTCCATAATTCAACCAATAAAAAAACTGGACTGCATTATAGCTCTGTTTGACCCGTTACAAGCAAAGAACGCAATATCCTACATCGGTGCCAACTTCTTCTCTTTGCCAGATTTCTTTATTGCCATAAGCACGTTGCATACTGCTGTCATAGCAGTGGAGAGACTTATTGCTGTGTGTTTTCCATTGAAGATGTTGTGGATTTTTACGACATATCGCGTTAAGTGTTTGATACTTTCTATTTACCTCTATGTTGTCGCAATGATGATGCCGACACTTTTTGTGGGTGAAATTTTCTGGACAGTTGACCCTAAAACAAACAACACCATCGCAGAGTTTATGTTCAGTCAATTTTACAAAACCAATTTTTACCGCCTGAACGAAGTCATGTATTTAGTGCTGTCGAAACTGTTGCTTACCTTTCCTCTGGCCCTGATCACAGTGTGTTCGATCATAATCGGATACAAGATTGTCGTACGGCGTAAAACTACTTTGACCTAGATTTCATCAATCGTCTCCAAAGAGGTCAAGGAAAGAAAGGTCGTTAAAATGCTGCTGACCGTATGTGTGGTCAACGCTTGTATGTTTTTACCTATAGATATTATCAACATGATCTTTCTCTACTCGAGCACACTTCATCGACCTTCAGACGGCGTGTACTTTTCTCTGCGTAGCTTCTGTATAATTCTAGGCCAAATAAAGACAATCTCTTAGACCTAATTAGGCTATTTCTGATAACACTAGATATGCTCTGTTTAATTCTTTCTTTTTTTTTTTTCGTAAAAAATTCTTCCTTTTAGGGTTTACAAACATTTAATGATCGTTTATTTAAAAAAAGAAAGTTGAACGTATTTATCGAACATGCTTGCCTACCATCATGGACATACGGTGGTGATGTCCTTGCGAACGCCAGTATGAACAGTATAGAGGAATTTCTTATGGTCCGACAGTTACGCTGGGCAAGGCATGTATCCGTATGGAGGACGAACGTAAGCTAAAAGCAGTTTTTTTTTTGGGTGGGCTGAAAGGTAGTCGACGTAACAGAGGTGCCCCAAGGAAACACGTTAAAGACCACCGTAAGAAAAAACTTGCTTTAACCTGGTTGCATGCGACTTCAGAAACTATTTTTTCAATTGACTCACCCACATTTCCACATTTTCGGCATTTGCTAACAATTTTGAGTTTTAGTATATGTTTCTTTTAATTTTTGTCCCAATTACTCTGTCCTGTATTGCTGTAACAAAGCCTTCAGTTTCAGAGTAGAGACGACCTGCTTTGAGCCATGCTAAAGAAGCAGCCTTGTCAATGTTGTCCCCATCAATAAAGCCGGGAATTCTCCATGGAGTTTTTTTTTCTTCCCAATTGCGAATCTCATGTCCTAAGTCGTCCAAACCGACATTAACATCAGCATTGTGTAGGTTCGGAGGGGTCGCATCAGAGTCGTATGTCTGTAGGAAGGAAACTAGTTCATTTCTGGAGGCGAGCAGTTTTGATCGTATTTTTTAAACGTTCGTCGTACACAGTTTGAAGATGATCTGCAATCCACGGCCTCCATCCTTTCTTGGCAGGTATGTCAGTCCTTTTGATGACACAGGACGTGTAAAGGAGCACTGGGACGGCCCAGCTATTTATTGCGTGATGAGGTTACTGCCAGACAGTTTGGTGTTGCGGATTTTATTTACACTTTGCTTGTATTTACCAAGAAAGTCCTCTTTTAATTTTTATGGTTTATCTTGGCATCCTGGTTTATTCCATAATATTTATAAAGAGAGGCAGAGTTCAATTCCTCGATGCCCTCAGATGCAATGTTAGTGTTGACTGCCTTGCCCTTTTAATGCTTATGATGCCACACTTATCCAGGCCAAAACATATACAGATATCGTCACCGTTTTGATTAAGGTGTGTAGCTTTTGTTCGGTTTCTGCATATAGCTTGAGATCATCCATGTATAATAAGTGGGATACATCTTTTGTACATTTAGTGTCAACCCTAAAACCGATTGTAGCGTCTTTGAGTAATGCAGACAGTGTATTAATAGCTAGGCAGAACCAGAGTGGAGATAGTGAGTCACCCTGGTATATACCTCTTCTTATATGCACAGAACCTAGTTTATCACAATAAAGGTGCAGATTTATCTTCCAATTATCCATACAGACTTTCAACAGTGTTTTTATTCTTGGATTGATTCTATAAATATCCATGGTTTTTAATAGCCAATCATGCGGAACTAAATAGAAAGCTTTTTTGTAGTCGATGTAGCACATGTATAGATTTCTCTTTCTTCTATGAGCTTGGTGCAATATAATACCATCTATAGTTAGCTGTACTTTACAGCCCATCGACTCTTCAATGCAATATAATACCATCTATAGTTAGCTGTACTTTACAGCCCATCGACTCTTCAATGCAATATAATACCATCTCTAGTTAGCTGTACTTTACAGCCCATCGACTCTTCAATGCAATATAATACCATCTCTAGTTAGCTGTACTTTACAGCCCATCGACTCTTCAATGCAATATAATACCATCTCTAGTTAGCTGTACTTTACAGCCCATCGACTCTTCAATGCAATATAATACCATCTCTAGTTAGCTGTACTTTACAGCCCATCGACTCTTCAATGCAATATAATACCATCTCTAGTTAGCTGTACTTTACAGCCCATCGACTCTTCAATGCAATATAATACCATCTCTAGTTAGCTGTACTTTACAGCCCATCGACTCTTCAATGCAATATAATACCATCTCTAGTTAGCTGTATTTTACAGCCCATCGACTCTTCAATGCAATATAATACCATCTCTAGTTAGCTGTACTTTACAGCCCATCGACTCTTCAATGCAATATAATACCATCTCTAGTTAGCTGTACTTTACAGCCCATCGACTCTTCAATGCAATATAATACCATCTCTAGTTAGCTGTACTTTACAGCCCATCGACTCTTCAATGCAATATAATACCATCTCTAGTTAGCTGTACTTTACAGCCCATCGACTCTTCAATGCAATATAATACCATCTCTAGTTAGCTGTACTTTACAGCCCATCGACTCTTCAATGCAATATAATACCATCTCTAGTTAGCTGTACTTTACAGCCCATCGACTCTTCAATGCAATATAATACCATCTCTAGTTAGCTGTACTTTACATCCCATCGACTCTTCAATGCAACCTTGTTGTTCCTTTGCTAGTAGCTTATGGGCAGAACAAAATTTATACATTTTACTTTTTAATAGTGATGTTAATAGCTTATACACAACTGACAGACAAGTGATAGGGCGATAGTTTGATGGTTGATTCGGATCACCTTTTTTGGAGAAGAGAGATGTTCTCCCTTATTATTATTATTATCTAAAACAACAACTTCATAGTGACTATCCAATAGGTCAGCCGACTATTTTCGCAAAACTTTTTTTTATAGCTGTTTTTCAAAATGTTTTTATTGATCTGACAAACCAAGGTTTGACAGTACTAAATCTGTGATTCCTTAATCTTTTTTTTAACTCACGGACTCCACTTTATAGTTATTACTAGCATACGGAGGACCACATGAAAAAAACTACGTAAATGCGTAATTTGAAAATTATTAATTTAAAAATATATGTATATATTTGGAGAAGTGTTTACTAAAAGTGTTTCATTTAAAATATTGTTTTCGAAATCGTTGACTTGGATCAACAACATGTTATTTGTATGAGTGTATTTATGTCCGGCTGAATGTTTGTTAGCAGCAATAGCAGATCTCCACGAGCACTCCACGTTTTTTTATGAGATTTATAACGGCACAAAAACCCAGGTTTTATCATATAAAATGACGTGAAAGCAGTCCAAATTTTCTAATAGCCCATCCATATTGCAGGATATAAACTTGGGATATCTTATTTGTATCCAGAACTGTGGTCCCCCTTATTAAACTTTGGCTTAGGTTCCTCATTGGTGGATATTTTAATAGGCTGCTCTTGTTTTAATATGGATACATCTAATATGGATACATCTAATATGGATACATCTAATATGGATACATCTAATATGGATACATCTAATATGGATACATCTATTTCTACGTTGTGTGTTTTTGTTCACTCGCATAAGGGTTCAAACACCGAGTTGAAAATAACTAAGTGAAACATGTATGTTTCATGTTTGCGTTTAAAGATTTTAAGGCACTGGCAGATCCAGGGGGGGGGGGCGGAGGGGCGATCGCCTCTACCCCACTCGTCCGACGGACGAATTTTAGTATACAATTCACACAATTAGTAAACGAATTTATTACTTATGTTAATAATATATACTAATTATTTATATTTCAACCTATTTTTCGATATTTTTGCCCCCCCCCCCTCTGTAGTATGTTGGCCGATTTGGTGGGGTCGGTAGGGGGCGATGGTATCAATACAATTTCGAGTGGGGGGCGGTCCAATTTATTTGTAGAAATCACAGCTTGCTAACAGAATCAATTAAATATCTATATGTTAAAACTTGTTATTGATATTTTACCAAACTTTATATTATGTCGTTTGGGAGGGGAGGGGGCGATTACCTCTACTGCCCTTCCCATCTAAACCCTTTGAGTGGGGGAGGGGGCGGTCCTACTTTTATGGACAAATCATAGTTTGTGAACAAAATTAATTCAATTAATATATAAATTTTATATTATGTCAATCCCCTTCTGATATCTTGGCCGATTCGGTGGGGTTTCGGGGAGGGCGATTTCATGTACTGCCCTCCCCACTAAAGCCCTCTGAGTGGGGGGGGGAAGGGCGGTCCTATTTTTATGGAGAATCATAGTTTGTGAACAAAATTAGTTGAGTCGCCCTACTCCTATTCTTTAATGCAAAATTCAATCTTTAGCAGAAATTATTAAAGGAGCGAGAATTTATTCACTATACCGCCCTTCCAGACAAAGTTTATGTAATTTCACATAAATTTATCATAATTATTTTAAGAAAGGTAGAATTTAAACGAAAATTTTCAGTATAAGTGTTATGATTGACCCCAAATAACCCTTTTACAGTCGCCTTTTCCCAACCTTTACTCAATCTGATATTTTTCTACTTAAATAAATTTGGGACTATAACTCGCAATTTATTCTTGAATTTTATTGAATATTATTTATCGAATAATTCTTTTTTCGGCGGCGATCATCAAAGCCAAAATCTAAATATGTGGGGTATATTATCTTTTCAAGGAACAAATCGGTTTTATTTGCAATGTATTAAGGACCTACAAATTCATATAAGAATATTTTTCAAGTACAACATTATTCGAAAGGTCCTTTTTAATAGTATGAATAATGAGCTATAGATCACGAGAATGCGTTTCTTCTGTGAATAATGCAAGAAAACGCTTCTGGCGTCAGGGCTTCACCCAGAACTCTATTGCTGAATAATGAGCTCTATGTGTCAGGAGAATGCGTTTCTGCATTGAAGAATGCAGGAAAACGCTTTTGAACACTATATATATATATATATTTATTTGTGTGTGTGTGTGTGTGCTTTACGCACGTTTAAGCATAGGGTTAGGGTTTGGAAAAAAATCGCGCCCCCCCCCCCCCCCCCCCACTCCAAAGTTCTGGATCCGCTAGTGCTTTAAGGTTTGCGATTTTCAAAGATTCGGAGACAGAGAACATTTTCTACTTCCGGAATATTTGTTGAAAGCGTGTGTGTGTGTGTTTGTGTAGACAATTACTAATTTAAAAAAAAAACTGTAAATTCTGTAGCATTCGAGACTATTTCATAGCTTTCAGATCTAGATCTACATGTAGTGTAAGTCTAAAATCTGTAGCATTCGAGACTATTTCATAGCTTCCAGATCTAGATCTACATGTAGTGTAAGTCTAAAATCTGTAGCATTCGAGACTATTTCATAGCTTCCAGATCTAGATCTACATGTAGTGTAAGTCTAAAATCTGTAGCATTCGACACTATTTCATAGCTTCCAGATCTAGATCTACATGTAGTGTAAGTCTAAAATCTGTAGCATTCGAGACTATTTCATAGCTTCCAGATCTAGATCTACATGTAGTGTAAGTCTAAAATCTATAGCATTCGAGACTATTTCATAGCTTCCAGATCTAGATCTACATGTAGTGTAAGTCTAAAATCTGTAGCATTCGACACTATTTCATAGCTTCCAGATCTAGATCTACATTTATTGTAAGTCTAAATTTGAGTTTAATAGAAAATCCACTACCGAGGACAGATGTTGACGTCGAAAAGAAGATCTAAACTGACCACAGTCGGACAATGGCAGTCGGACAATGGTTGTGCCTGCACTGGGTGAAGCAAAATATGAAGGTCACAGCTGGGGTTGCGTAGATAATATGTTTGAAGAATCGCTCAGTTTGGGAGAGATTCAATCAGATGTAACAAAAAAATCCTATCTGTATCTCAAGTGGCATAAGACACTCAGGATTAGAGGTCAGACCGAGGTGAGATGCACGGCCGAGCCTATTGGAGAAACTCCCCCACATTTCCGTTCTATGTTCCGTGAAGTATCCGCTGGATCATTCACGAACGAATTGTCAATGGCCTCCTTCATTCACGAACGAATTGTCAATGGCCTCCTTCATTCACGAACGAATTGTCAATGGCCTCCTTCATTCACGAACGAATTGTCAATGGCCTCCTTCATTCACGAACGAATTGTCAATGGCCTCCTTCATTCACGAACGAATTGTCAATGGCCTCCTTCATTCACGAAGCGACTATGGATCATCTGATGGAAATGAAATGATCGCCTGGGAGTTAGCTGTGGTCGGAACGATGTCGACGAAGGAACCCACAGTGTCATATTGGCGTAGGTACTAGTGTCATTTAAAATTTAGACATTAAGACACAATGTCATATAAACATAGACATCAAGACACAATGTCATATAAACATAGACATCAAGACACGATGCCATATAAACCTAGACATCAAGACACGATGCCATATAAACCTAGACATCAAGACACGATGTCATATAAACCTAGACATCAAGACACGATGTCATATAAACACAGACATCAAGACACAATGCCATATAAACACATACATCAAGACACAATGTCATATAAACATAGACATCAAGACACAATATCATATAAACACAGACATCAAGGTATAGCCAAGATTTTCGCCAGAAAACTAGGGTAGGAGTAAGTATTTCTGCTTTGAACAAAAAAAGAAAAATATTTTAAAATCCTTTAAAAAAAAAAAACAAAACAACGTTTCTAAGGGAAAGAACTCCGACATTATAACTATATCTATGAATTATGTAGAGGTTTTCCCCCTTATTTGATTCCAAAAAAATTTTTGATTACCAATAATTAATGTACTAATTTTAAATATCCCCTTAATAGGAGAATGGGTGTCGGAGAAATATACCCAATTACTTAAAGGGATTAATCCCTATAAGGTTAGCCATATATGTGACTACTGAATCATATTGAGGTTTGGTAACGTTAAAGGTAAAAACTTTTACGCACAAATACTATACGGATATAATGTAGTCAAATAGATAATATTACAGAACCATCGTGGGTTAGTATGTACTTAATGATAAAAATAAGCTCTACGGCATTAGAGGCTGACAAGACTTTAGCGTGATATGGGTCCATATACATATTCTACCATTACGGCCCCACGCACTGATAAGGCCGCCTCTATCTGTAATGGGTAAGGAGAGGGTGTAATTGAGTAGATCGTGAGAAAGCTCTTTTCTACCAGCTCTGCTTAACCATTATATATAGCGCCTTCTTCATAATCGAAGATGAGCACATTTCTCATTTCCTATTGACTCAAAAATGACTGTAAAGTCCAATCCTTTCTTTAAAAAGCCAGCCTCTTACGTGGCATGGGTAGGTTTGGTCAGTTGCAGAAAGGCCTGCTTCTTATTTCAGCTTTTTGTTGGTTCGGTGCTCTTTCATCCTGGCCACTCTTCTTGCTTCAAATCTTGAGACTCCGTGACTCACAGCTTGACGCCATAAAAAGCGATTGAGAGCTAGTGCTTCCCAGCCTGTATGCTCCCTATAAACAGGAATTTACTTTGGGGAAAAAATCACTTAAACATTTTGCATTGAGAAAGCAAGTTAAAACAGCGCAATGTCTGTAGTAGGACATCTCGTTGTTTGCTAGAAGCTGATTCTGTGATCATCTGTATTCCTTCATAACTATATGGCTGTCTGTACTAGTTTAAAATTCTTTTGAGAGAGTTGGTCTCTAATGTGGCTGTTACATCAGTGATGTGACAAGAATTGATTAAAAAAATCTTACATTTCTACAGGATAGCTTGTTTTTTTTAATTCAAATTACTCTCTTAGGGTTGTGGGATCAACAGTCTAATGGCTCCACACTGAGGCTCTAATGACTCCACATTGAAGCTCTAATGACTCCACATTGAAGCTCTAATGACTCCACATTGAAGCTCTAATGACTCCACATTGAAGCTCTAATGACTCCACATTGAAGCTCTAATGACTCCACATTGAAGCTCTAATGACTCCACATTGAAGCTCTAATGACTCCACATTGAAGCTCTAATGACTCCTAATTTAAGCTCTAATGACTCCACATTGAGGCTCTAATGACTCCAGATTGAGGCTCTAATGACTCGACATTGAGACTCTAATGGCTCCATATTAAGGCTCTAATGACTCCACATTGAGGCTCTAATGACTCCACATTGAGGATCTAATAACATCTCAAGCCGTTTCAAAGTATTTTAGAGAAATTCCTTTAGACATCATTTGTTCCAAGGGTTGTTTAGCAGCTTCCTTAGTGCTAACAATGGAGGGAAACATGATATTGGTATCTCTAAAACTAGATGCTAATTCAAAACGCTAATCGATGAACATGTTCTTTTTTTAAACAATTCCTCTTTTCAGCTTGAAAATTATTCATTGGGTCAAAACTTAGTGAGCTGGAGCTTGCCAATGGTAGACCCGCATAGAGTCACATAGACACCTTAAGAAAGGGAAAGAAAACTTTGTAAAAAGTGTTATTGATATATCATTGAATTCTGTCTAGTAAATGCACGGTAACATCAAGTCCTCTAACTCTCTATTTACTGTATTATTAGCTAGCCATCTAAGGAATTGTCTTCTCTTGTATCTTATGTTGAAGTTTTTAACCTACCGAGGAACCATTTGAAAAGAGAAACAGTTTAATTAATTATTAGAAACATCTCTATTACTGCTCATTCTTATACAGTGGCCTACTATATATATTCAAGAAACATATTTTTTATACAATAGCCTTCTATATTTGGCTTACATCACATCGGACTTTCCCTGACTAGTACAAATGTTTTCACGTTCTTTCTGAAACTTCCCGTTCTCGAGCAAGTTGAAACTTTACACATTTAGGCCGAGTGGTAAAACACTTGGCTTATGAACCGAGAGGTCTGGAGTTTGTTAAAGTGAAGACTGGGTTATAATTCTGGGTTTTTATGACGTCCCTGAGTCAACCCAACTCTAATGGGTACCTGACTTTGGGCTTGAAAGTAAAGGCGTTTGGTCGTTATGCTGGTCAGATGACACCCTCGTTTTACAAGGTTGAGCTTTAAATTTGGTAGCCTATCTTACCCTTATTGTAGTTTGCTGAAAGGAATAAGCCTTTCCAATCCGGTTAATTAGAACACAAAAGGTCGCAATAGTTTTTACCTAATTACTGACTGATCAATTAACCGGATGCTATTGTAAAGGACAAAAAAATTCCACTTTCAGACGTTGCGAACTCTGGGGCAGATGATACATAAGTCTATTGCCCCTGTGACCCACGTTTAACTAAGGTGTTATGTGGCCAGCACAACAACCAGTCACCTTTACTTTCTACCAGTTAATGTTAGGTACCTTTACAGCTGTTTTGAATCAGTCGGCAAATAGCCCCAAAGAAAATCCACTGCCAAGGACAGACGTAGAAGGCGGGAATGGAAATCTTTAAATATTAACCACCAGTAGACAATGATTAAGTCTAGAGCAATGTGGCAAAATATGTAGGTCGCAGCTGAGACGTAAAATAACTGCACGTCTCACTAACATTCGGACTCAAAGAAAAGCATTATTATTATTGTTGTCTCTTTATATATCTATTTAGTTTATATATTTTACCCCAACTGTATGATATATATATATATATATATGGTCCTTACAACTGTATATATTTACCACATCTGTATAGTTTTTTTTTTTTATCAAATTGGTATATATTTACGACATCAGTATAGTCTCTATAGTTTACTACATTTATCTAGACTCTAGACTCTAGACTTTATATTTTATCAAATTACTACATATATTTACGACATCTGTACATATCACCACATCTGTATATACTTTATATTTTGCCACAACTGAAATTTTCTTTCTATCTTTGAGTTGCTTTGTAATTTTATTAATAAAATCAAAGAAACAGTTTTATTTTTTTATTTTTTTTTTTTTGTGGATCAATAGTTCCATGGTAAATATAAGTACCATATAATTTTCAATTGTGGACATATTCCGAAAAATACCCATGACCTCGGTGGCGTAGCTAGGGTATATGATGCCCAGAGCTGCAGCTCTTCATGATGCCTTCCCCATCTCCGAGAAGTAGTGGAAATTAAAGAGCAAAAATATTTTTCTTGTATTTAGGTCCGCCCCATCTGTTGAGCACCTCAAACTTGGGCGTGAATATCGTTTGTTCCATTGTCATTGGATACAAGATTACTGTAAGGCGCAAGACTACATTGTCTCAGCTGACTCCCTGTGTGTCTAAGAAGGTCAAGGATGTGAAAGTCATCAAAATGCTGCTGACCGTGTGTGTGGTCAACTGTTGCGTTTCTTTCCCCACAGTGGCAATAGACCTGTTCATTTACTATTCAGACACGTACATTCAATCTTCAGGGAAACTTTACTTACTTCTACGTGGCTTCTTTCTAGTCGTCTGCCAGCTGAAGGTTAGCGTCAACTTCATCATCTACATATTCATGAGCTCCAAATTTACATCAACACTCAACCAACTTTACCATTGTTGGAATAAAACAAGATAAGAAACAGCAATACAATTGTCTTACCTACTTGGAACATTTGGCTTACAAAGAAACCAACAGTGATTTTTTTCCCCCAAAAAATATAAAAAAATATTCGTAAATTTTGTTCGTATACTTAGTAAATGATTTTGATTAGATTTTTTTTCGAAGGTTTTAACTTGGGTTTTAAATAGTTATAATGCGTTGTTTCGAGTAAAGCATAAATTGTAATACGAATTTTCTTTTGGATATTAAATATTGTAATTATTATTAGTAGTAGTAGTATGTGAAAGACCACCTAAAATTACTCTTCTCTGGCACTGCCAGTGTTGAGTTTCGTTAAAAAAGAAATAAATTTCATTGTAGTCCCTTTAACAGTGTTCAATTAGACATTTTCTGGCGATGTGACAGGTCAGCAGCAGTACCACCCACAGACATGCAACGAGAATCTTCCTAGGAATGTTAAGGGCCTTGAAGGTATCTGTAAGATCAGTTGTTATTGTCCCCTTGTTTGATATAACAATGGGGTATATTGTTATTTTAGATAACTTCTATAAACGCTTAATCTCCAAGCCAAAGTCCACATATTTTCGTGTTTTTTTAATTATGAGCTAGTGGTACGGCGATGTTAATAATGGTAGCGGCTTTTTCTTTAATTATGAATGAGAAGCAGAACTACAGATTTGTAAATCGAAATAGGCCTACCCCAGTAGATGATCAGTAGACTCGAGAACCTCGTGTGGTATTTGTAATAAGGAGAAGTATCCTTACCAATCAAGCTTAGTGTTTAGGGCATCCGTGGCTTACCATGTCCATCTTCTTTGGAAAACCCAAAGCTTACTGTTTAGGGCATCCGTGGCTTACCTTGTTCATCTTCTTTGGAAAACCCAAAGCTTACTGTTTAGGGCATCCGTGGCTTACCTTGTCCATCTTCTTTGGAAAACCCAAAGCTTACTGTTTAGGGCATCCGTGGCTTACCTTGTCCATCTTCTTTGGAAAACCCAAAGCTTACTGTTTAGGGCATCCGTGGCTTACCTTGTCCATCTTCTTTGGAAAACCCAAAGCTTACTGTTTAGGGCATCCGTGGCTTACCTTGTCCATCTTCTTTGGAAAACCCAAAGCTTACTGTTTAGGGCATTTGTGGCTTACCTTGTCCATCTTCTTTCGAAAACCCAAAGCTTAGTGTTTAGGGCATTTGTGGCTTACCTTGTCCATCTTCTTTGAAAACCCAAAGCTTAGTGTTTAGGGCATTTGTGGCTTACCTTGTCCATCTTCTTTGGAAAACCCAAAGCTTACTGTTTAGGGCATTTGTGGCTTACCTTGTCCATCTTCTTTGGAAAACTACCTCTCCTCAAATAATTATAAGTTTGATTTCTGTATTACTATGTTGCTATTTTATTTCTAAGTGTGGAGGCCCGAAAAGGATAAAGCCTACTAAAAGCCCTTTTTCTACGGACACGACGCTCATATGTATAAAAGATTATTACAAGACCATTCACAATTTAATTCGTGTCGTAATCCATGCGTCCTTATCAATGGGCCAACAGGCTCATTTGGGGTACCGGCCCACTGGGCATTTGCCTGAGTGCCCATACAGTCAGTCCGCCCCTGAGAACCCAATATCTGCGCTACACGTGAACGCCTGTAACGGGATGGTTGTCAGAAACTACTTGAGAACTGTAATGTTGCTACAGGCAGAGGTCGTAATGTAGGTCTACTTAATCGCTCCACTGTAAATGCTCCCAAATGTTGACCAAATTTGGAACGAAAAAAAAATAAATAAACGTACAGAAGAAGAACAAAAACAAATGTAGCAATAAAAAGGCACCACAAAAAAAAACAACAACTCATTTTCTATCATGAGTTATGAAGAATTTAATACCTTAAAATTTGAGAAGACAGAAGTGCGAAAATAACTTAAAGTGCACATATTAAAACAAGAATACAAATGTTTAAATGTAACGGTTGACTTGATGCTTCTGAGCAGCAAAGATATAGCGCATAGACACTTTTTCGCCCCTCTCTGGTCAATGAAATGACAAGTACTATCATATGTAGCATTTTCGTCACACACAAAACAAAATGACATATGACTTGCGTTCTATTGGTTACGAGTGATATTGCATAGTTACTATAACAATACTGCAGTGTACACATGCTCTGACAGCGAAGTTGGAGTTCTCAATTTAAACACCTTGAGGACATACGTAAATTTTTTGGACTAGAAACAATGTGAACACGCTAATATGTGACATTTAGTAAGCATTCTGAACTAAACATAATTCAAACAAACCAACCATTTGCTCACAGTTAATTTCATTTATGAGCTAATATTGTGTTGCATGTGTGTAAATCTGTCCACCTTTTTTTTTTCATATTTTATAAAAAATTCGGTATTGAAAATATAATTTCACAGATTTCTGCATAGTGCCTATAAAAATATATGTCATGCTAATTTTAGTATTTTGAAATCATGATTCATTTTTCTAATTAAACTAATCACGTATTCATATGTATGCAATCAAATCTAAACTTATTTCAAAACAAGATTACAATGGATAATAAAATCACTCAGTCTTTCTTATGCAACGCACTATACACTAGCCAGAGCAATATCTTTTTTGCCAAAATGTAGAAAATCAATTTAGTTGGCTCTTCGTAATTTGAACAAAGAATTTTAAATAAAAAAAATAAAATAACTAGCCACGAAAATACAGAACCTAATAGGCGTGAGAGCTGTTGTCCAGTAGGACACTATTACCGCTTTGCCTCTTTTTTATATGAAATGAAACTGTCTATAATTAGGTGAGTATTTATCTGAATATTTCTTGTTATATCCTTTGGGGAACATTCAAAAATAAAATAATAATAAAATAATAATTGTAATAAAAAGAAAAAACTGCTACAATCATTGAGATTCCTGTACCACTATCCCATAATATAAGGAAAAAAGAAATGGAAAAACAAAGATAAACAAACAAGCAGTTGTGAAAGTTATCCAAAATAACAGTATATCCTGTTGTTATATCAACAGAGGGGATAATGAAAACTGACATCACAGACACCTTTAATGTGACCTTGTCTACGAATAGGTCATAAGACCAGTGACTTCTGCTGTACTGGCAAGTTAGTCCAGTGGTACTTTGTGGTCCCAAATTATATTATCTAGGCTATTAACTATATCTTCTAGATAGGCAAAACTACTGAGACAGACAAGTAATAATTCTGATATTTCAGTTGCAACAACAACAAAAAAAGAGGTTATTTAGAAACAAGTGGAAACCATCAACGTAAATAAGGGTTCACAAAAGAAAATGAAATAAGGAAACAAATCAAAGTAGTAAAACAGGTTCAGGTCTACATAATTAAAAAACCGCCATCACAGAGGCACAATAATGTCTTATGTCAAAAACCAAAAAGATGGTTTACAATAATATCATACATGCATTAACAATGAAATGACGTCATGCATGAGACACACTACTGTCTCGTATCAAAACAAAAGATGTCTTTAAAAAAAAACATGCAGGAGAGGATAAGAGACTAAGAAGACATATAATATTTACATAAACCAACTTATTACTAACAAATAAATAAAGTCTAAGTAGCTTATTATCGAAACACACTTCCCATAACAATGGCACACTGCTCTTGAGTAACACAGTAATAGAACAACACAAGTATTAGTTAAACATTATAGAGATTTAGTTCAAACTACACTGGTCAGTTGAAAGTCTCAAGAGAGAGTGGCAATTGTAAACAGTTAACGGGAACTTAAATCAAGTACTAAAGGGGACTAACTCGTATTGAAAAAATAAAGTAGCCATCCTTATTGTCCTTCTTGTCAAGGCCCGTAATATCCCTAAGAAGATTCTTGATACTGCTGCAGACCTACCAAATCACACAAAACAATTCCAAGTGGACACTGCTACACGGACTACAATGGAGCTCGACCCTGGCAGTGCCAGAGAATGAATATTAGTTCCTTTTTCACATAGAATACTATTAATATCAACAGCAACTGTCACTTTGTTACATTCTATTAAATGTGTAAATAATATATTTTGTTGGTATCAAACAATAGAAACAATAGATGAAATTGTATTTTCAATTGTTATTTCTATTAAAACAACAACAACAACCAACTTTGCAAATTGTACGATAGAACAACTTTGTTCACGTTTTTTCTCCAATTTCTCATTCTGCGAATCAACTTGAAACTTGTTTCTTAAAAAGCATCATTCGATAAAAAAAACAAAACAATTAGTTAATTAAGTAGCGCTAATTAATTACTTTGTTTGATGTCGAAAACAGGTAAATATATTAGTATTAGGATAAATGGCTTATTCTTTTTAATTATGTTTATATTGGCATGATTATTCTTAATTTGTATCAATTTTATAAGGCTAAAAAGCAACTTTCTAAAAATAAGCATACCTGTAACAATAGTGCTATTTTTACAAAGTGCAATAATATTATAACGCCATTTTTAGGGGGGGGGAGGGTCGAGGGTAAATGTGGTGTGTCACAACTTATGATAAGAATCAAAAAATGCTTTCAATTCTAAACAAAGTAAGCTTTCTCTCTTTATGTGCAAAAAAAATTTTTCAATACCTTTTTAGCGCTTAGGAGACTCTAATTGAAAGCGTAGCTTTAGTCAATTATTTACCTTAATGTACGCCATATTTTAAAATTGAAAATATCGAATGATTTGATAATAATACATGTAATTTTAGTTGGTCAGAATGTTTGACCAAGCTATTATTAGTTTAATGCCATGACTTTACGTTAGTAGCTGGTTATTAGATTCTGCGCTTAACTATACACACAGCTTTCGTATCCCCTTAAAAAGAAAAGGTATTTCATTTCTTTTAATGTATAATAATTTGTAATTCTTGAGGGGGGGGGGGGGGGCTAACTCAAAATTTAGAAAGAAAGATATAGTTAAAAAGGACAAACTTATATAATTTATGTGTAAGTATAAATTAAAGATGTCGCAAAATCGAACAAATCTTGAATTTTAAATGCCATGACTCATAACTCTTAAGAAGAAATACCATTAATTTTCTGGTAATTCCCAGAGAGATGTGTCAAATTGTAGTATTTTATTCTGTCAACCTGTACTGTAGATTGCTGATTGTAAGGCTTGACGTTTAATTAGGTTTAATTGCAAGTCTTATTATAAAAACAAAATAAACGCGATAATTAAACGTAATCTTACTGGGATATCCTGATAGAGAAAGAATATAAGGAGAAGTGTTGCTGCTATTTCATTTTACACACACAAAAATGCTTCAATAATTATTTTAAATTCAAAATACATTATTAAGTCTAAATAAAAACACAGTGTTATGGAGATTTCTAATATATTACCTCTTATTTATCGTGCATGTGTCGAGGTTAACCTATGCGCATTATTTAAAGACAACATAAAGAGAAAGTGAAAAGGGTGGACGCTAACTGCTCTACAGAGTGGTCAATCTTGACAGAACAGTAATTGATGTATCTTTAATAGCACGTATAACTCAGAGATACGCAAATAATACTTACATTTGACTTAGTATATATTCAATTTTACTTCTTTGCCATAACGAAGCGGAAATATTTTACTGTAATTGTTATTATTATTATTATTTGATATTTTGGCGTCAACTTACAATGTGGCGATACACGTTGGTTCACTAATTGAGTTTCAACTTAATTATTTAATAATTTTAGAAATAGGCGTCAACACATAAATATTTATTTTTATAAAGTTAATATAATATATGTCCTATTGTCATAGAACTTTGATTTGTAAGTCAACTGTTATGAAATAGTGATGCTAAAATCAATATAAAACAAGATTTCAAAGATGTGGCCCTTGACTGTGGAATTATAAGAAATAGTCCGAATGACGTCAATGGAAAAAGGACACACTTTGTCACTACGTCTGACGGCTTAGTTAGACTAAAAAAATCAACTTTTTAATACCAGAAAGTGGACGATGGCTAACAGACACATTGGCGCACGAGCTCTTGTAGCGTTTTCATTTATTAAATCATTTAAAATGACGTCATTGGTTTAACTACGTCACACGGAATATTTAGACTAAAGATTGTGATTTTATACACGAGATAACTGATAAGGGTAAATAGACACATCCTTAAAGCCTTTCATAAGCCTAGATCTAATTGTGACAGACGAACAGATGGATTTTACACAAACCTAATGCTTATGAAAGCCGATAAAAGAAGAATAGATTAAACGATCTATTTTATATATGTATGAATTGTGCCCCTTTGGTTATATCTTTAAAACAAGGATGCTGCTAATATATTTAGTTTTTATTTGTGTGATACACTTAGTCGTATTGATTGCTAACTTTCACACCGTGGAATGAGCACTTAGCGCGAGGTGCAGGGTGGAAAATAGGCAATGCTTTGGGTCAGTGTTGCTTATTTTAATGTTGGTTTTAATTTATTTCCTTTGTATAATTTTAGTTAGCTTAGTGTGAGACGCACGCTACACAAGGCACACCACACACACACCACTAACGCTACACCACAAGCACACACTCCACCTAAATGCCCCCACTTACAAAGTAACAAACACACACACACACACAAAAGAGATTAAAAACTCTTTCACTACAATGTGGTTTTGTTAAATCGAATAAAGGCAATGACCTTCACCCAAACATTGTGATGTACCAGGCTTGGGATAAAGGAGTTTAAGTTCATATAGTTATACAAAAGTTCAGTTCAGAAAACTCGGGGGGGCTTAGAATGTGTGGATAGTGAATTTCTTGCTATCAGTTTCTTTCGTGACAGATTGTAACAATCGATGCTCTATGGCTTGGCACTTTTTTAATTATATTTATCAATAGTTTGGTGATTGAAATAAGTTTTGATTGTAAATTATATTTATACCTTTATATGTGGGAAATAGAATAGGTCAGAAGGCAAGATTTAAGCTTTTGACCATTGTGACGACAGTGCGAAGTGCTTATCATGCAGTCTTCCATTTTTATACTAACATTTAAGTAAAGTGAAATGCAAATGTGCCTTTCAAAATATTACCAAACTTTTAACAAATATTTTTAAAGCATAATTAAAAGATTAAAAGAAAGAAGTAGAGATTGGAGGAATATAAACACATTTATATATGTACACATATTTTTATAATAACTACTTATATTGATATAAACAATGGATAAAAGAAATGCTCTACAAAATAATTTATTGTTTTTAAATATTTTAAAGATTTATACATGAAGTGACGATTTATGTATATTTTGACGGCCTTAGTATTCAGTTATGTGTCCAGTGATTATAAATTAATATGAAACCGTTAGTATATATATTTGAGAAATAAAACTTTATGGTTTACATGTCATCATTATGCTAACAAAACGAATCATTTTTAAGTATATGATTACAGTTATGTTACTATATGCTAAGCAGACGAGATTATATGCAACAACAATATATAAGCAAATGAAAAACTTGGATTTGACACGAAAAGGCATAAGCAATCCAACAGATTTAGAAAATCTCGGCAGCTATTCAGGCTTTAACGAGCCAATATCAAGAAAATAGGAATTAGCGAAAATTAAATTAAACTAAACTGGAATCTCAACAAGCTACAGATCGTCAGCTACTGATCAAAGCGACACCTTCTAAGTTTAATTGGAGAGTAAAAATGTAAGTAAAAAAGTTAACTAGCAGTGCGAAAAAGATTTACTTCCCCTCGAGGCTTTTAAAGTGTTTCAATGTCTGTCTGTCTTTTCACATGTTTTTGTATAAGTAGCTATTATCATAATACTTTTGCGGATGAAGTTGAAACGGGTACAGATTATTTTGATGCTTCTTGGTGGTCAGTCTTTGGCTTGTAGCCTCATATAAAGCTAGAACATACAACTAAACTGATGAAGGTGTATTGTATTGAAATGGACTTACTTTAAATAACTTGAACAAACATCCTTTATTCAACAAAACTTAATGTAACATTTACTAATAATACTGTTGTAAATCTAAGGCAGACAACTCAACGAACGGTAGGAGGTAATAATAACCGATATATTTATTATAAGATATCAACAAATAGTTGAACTTCCGCTATTAAGTCACAGGGGAAAATGTCTTAAGTTCTAAGAGTCCTACTTAATACCAGAACAGCAGAACAGACCACCGTCACACTTTCAGTGTCGCTCCAGGTCTTCCAAACAATTCACTAGTATCACACAGGACAGCACTTAGCCCCAGACTGTTCAGACTCCCATAACCTCATCCGGATCTACAACAGTCCTTCTTCCTGTATAAACATGTCTTATACTGCTTGTGTTCAATCGTGCTCTGATGTGTACCATCAGTGTGGCGCGGGAACGAAGTTACAATACATATAGATTTAACTTGAGATGAGATCTAAAATCTAATTGTCACAAAATTAAATGATATTAACATACATCTAACTCACTACAAATGGCTGGAATGCTGCCTGGTCGAGCGGTATGCGAGCTCGGACTTCTCGATTGTCCGAGTTCATACCCTGCCCACTGCCATCCACCGTCGTCCTGAGGAGGTCTAGAGTAGGAAGGACTTTCACAATGGATTAATTCTACCTGCTAGTGCTGACAAAATTTATTGTCAACACCTGAAACAGAATTTGCATTACTCTCAGTTAAAGCTGCCTGAGTGACAGATTGATTTATTCGATAAGTCTGTGCTATTCAGTAAACTAAAAATTAAAAAAGGTAAAGTTCTCACTTTTAAGACCTTGCAATCTATAGATGATGTTAAAATCACCTGTTATTTTGGCCCACGGTTAACGATTGTTTAATGTGGCCAGCACATCGACCAACAGCCTTTACTTTCGCAACAAATGTCAGGTACCCCTAAAAGCAGAGGCGCGGTGGTTGAGTGGTAAAGCGCTTCGATTCAGAGACTGGGTCCCGAGTTCGAGCCCTGATGAATTCTGGGATTTTTAAGTTCAGGACACTGTTTTAAATATTTTAAGTTCTTTTCTCTTTGTATTATTGTTAGAATTTTATTAAGTTAAATATTAATTTTTTTTTTTAAAGAATAATAAAGCGAATTTCATTTCTTCAGAGCACTGAAGCAAGATTCAACTCAACAGCAAAGACAAGTTTCTGAATCCTATCCCCTTACGTTACAAAATATATCGATACACACATTCTTTCAGATATAATGGCAATCAGTTGAAAACCTCTTAAGGCACAAGTAATGTGATCCATTCCATTATCAGTACACACAAAATATTTTATACGAAAAAACGTATGTTAACAGAGTCTGTGGATGGGTCTACCATTGAAAAAGGTTCTATCCAAGGCAAAAGACAGAGAGGAATAAAGAAAGACAATCGACAATCGTGTGTGGTTCCCCTAAGGTCCAACAGACTAAGGGATAGGTGAAGTTGGTAAAGACGAACGTGAATGGCAGTTGGGACAAAAATGTTATTAGTCTACGTATAAGTTAAATGTTTCTTCGTAAACAGCTGGTAGCACCATGCATAGTACCAACATTTATTCGGATCTGTCTGTGAACAGCTCAAAGATTACTCTAGATAGTTCAAAGATTACTCTAGATTTTGAGTTAGATCTTGAGACTGTAATCTTTGTTCGTAGCATCATCAATTTTGTCGTCACGCCAATTTTTAGCGTCATAGGAGTTGTGGGGAACGTCATCAACTTGGTTGTACTGCGTCACTCTGGTTACAAAGACACCAACGTATTGCTGCTGGAGTCGCTGTCCCTGGCTGACCTCATCTTGTCTTTTCTGAACATTCTTCTTAGGACCCGAGAGATCGTTCAGCCGTTTGGAGTTATCATTTATATCTACAGTTACGGTCCTTATATCATCATGGCGGTTGTGGTTAGTTTCCACTTGACGCTAATCGCCATCGAAAGACTCATCGCCGTCTGCTTTCCTTTTCACGTGTCAAGGATCTTCATCCGGTCACGTGTTTACTTCGCCATCTTCTTTATTTACATTCTCAGCATCGGAACATACTCTCCACTCTTTGTCATGTTTGAGCCTCTATGGGTTAACAACCAGACATCCGTCGTCACCGTCCCTTCCCAGATCTTCATTTCCAATATGGCGGGAATTATCTTTTATCTAACGTCAGTGGCGACGAATATTATCGTCATCACCCTGCCAGCGATTGTCACTACTTGTAGTTTGATTGTTGGCATGAAATTGTTAACGAGAAAGCTACAGCTGCCATCCCACTGCAGACAAAAACGCTCCAAGGATCTGAGCGCCATGAAGATGATTTTCTCCGTAAGTTTTTTAGTTTTATTCAACAACGGGGCGACTCGAGGCATGAACTATTTTTTTCAAGCGTATGAGCTCACCGAAGGACCGCTGTACGACCTCCTGAAGGATATGCTGAGTCTTGTCAATCAACTCAACACTTCATTCAATTTTTTCGTCTATGTCGCAATGAGCAAGAAGTTCTTGAAGACCTATCAAAAGTTTTTTTGTAAAGTTTTTACTAAGATAAAGTGATGATTTGGATATAGTGATGATTTGGATAAAGTGATGATTTGGATATATGATGATTTGGATATAGTGATGATTTGGATATACTGATGATTTGGATATACTGATGATTTGGATATACTGATGATTTGGATATAGTGATGATTTGGATATAGTGATGATTTGGATATACTGATAATTTGGATATAGTTATGATTTGGATATACTGATGATTTAGATATAGTGATGATAAGGATATGGTGATGATTTGGATATAGTGATGATTTGGATATAGTGATGATTTGGATATTGTGATGATTTGGATATAGTGATGATTTGGATATAGTGATGATTTGGATATTGTAATGATTTGGATATAGTGATAATATAGATATAGTGATAATATAGATATAGTTATGATTTACATATAGAGATGTGTTTACAAGTCTACAAATGTGGTAATATATTAATATAAATGTGTAAAATGAAATACGGGTTTTTATGCTATTTGTTATATTGATATACTTTTTGTCAAAGCAAAGTTCATGATTGCTGTAAAATAACTAAGGGAGATTACTTTTGTGTTCTTGATTAAATATTTTTAATAGCAGTTCACAAAAATGAAAAACCTTTGACCTATACGACATTTACAAAGACCAACACATTTCTAAATATCATTTTCAAATGTTTATTTATAATATAGTTTAATAATAAGATATAGTTTTAATTCCCCTTTCAGACCTTGTGATCTTTACATCAGATGATGTCAATGTCATCTGTTTCTATGGCTTGCTGTTAACGAGGGTGTCATGTGGCCAGCACAACGCCCATTACTATTCCCCAACTAATGTCTGGTTCACATTACAGCTGGGCTGACTCGGAGGCGCTCAAAGATCCCGAAATAAAAAATGTTAGTCTTTACCAGGATTCGAACCAAGGACCCCGGTTCAGAAGCCAAGCGCTTTACAGCTCAGCCACCTCGCCTGATAATATAGTTTTAAAATTGACTAAGACAATCTATTCCCTTTGACTTCTACAGTCTACAGAGACAAGATACATCAGAGGGTCGACTGGCAAGACAGACCTGAAGCAGTAAAGTATTATATTCGCTGAGCATTCCTGGGCCTTAGTTCAAGATATTATTGGTTCCCCTTGCGTAATGGTTCATCTCTCAGGTGTGATCCATACGAACGATACGAAATACGTTTAGCACCAACACAGTGGCAGAACTGTCAAAAAGAATATCACAGTTAACAGTCTTAAGCTTGAGGGGTTCCACTCCTTATGCATTAGCACCATATTGGCTCAATGCTGTGTTTTGATGGCACCTACTTTTGCCTGTCAATAAGACCAGGATTGCAGGTTTTTTAATGTTTACAGCCAGCGATGTCGAATAAGATATGCCCCGATTGTCTATATAGCACACACTGTTTATATGAATAAATAAACACACTAATATCAAACATTCAGATAGCGTTTCTGTGGTTGGGATAAACATTGACAGCATTTGTGTAATCTTCTAAGCGGCTATAAGAAATAAGATATTACCGAAGCCTCTACAATGCAGCCCACAGGATAGAATATTAACAAATAAATGATAAACTATTAAACAGTTACATTTATTTTAAGTCTCTATCATGGCATTAATTTGTAGGATGCGCGTAGATATATTGCTTGTATGTATATTACAAGTAGATATATTACTTGTAGGTATTTACTAGTAGGTATGTCATTCACAAGCGGTATTACAGTACTGTAACCGGGCTAACAACACTTACAAGAACTAAGAACAACTTGCCAACGTGATACAATGTTTATTTACATGACGTAAATCCAACTTCAATAAAACTATTAGATTTGTATAAGAACTTTCGAGCTTCTAGTCCATATCACTACATGACGTCACACAGGCTTGTTTCATCAGTACAACTACTTGATTCAACTTCTTACATTCAGCTTGGTACAACTTACTACAACAATTTGCTTCCACATACTGTCTTAATACCACATACTGTCTTGTTACCACATACTGTCTTGATACCACTACTTTCTTATTGCCACATACTGTCTTGTTACCACAAAATGTCTTGTTACCACGTACTGTCTTGTTGCCACTACTTTCTTGCTACCACATACTGTCTTGTTACCACATACTGTCTTGTTACCACATACTGTCTTGTTACCACATACCGTCTTGTTACCACATACTGCCTTGTTACCACATACCGTCTTGTTACCACATACTGTCTTGTTACCACATACTGTCTTGTTACCACATACTGCCTTGTTACCACATACCTTCTTGTTACCACATACTGCATTGTTACCACAAACTGTCTTGTTACCACATACTGTCTTGTTACCACATACTGTCTTGTTACCACATACTGTCTTGTTTCCACAAACTGTCTTGTTACCATATACTGTCTTACTACCACATATTGTCTTGTTACCACATACTGTCTTGTTACCACATACTGTCTTGCTACCACATAATGTCTTGTTACCACATACTGCCTGTTACCACATACTGTCTTGTTACCACATACGGTCTTGTTAACACATACTGCCTTGTTACCACATACTGTCTTGTTACCACATACTGTCTTACTACCACATATTGTCTTGTTACCACATACTGTCTTGTTACCACATACTGTCTTGTTACCATATACTGTCTTACTACCACATATTGTCTTGTTACCACATACTGTCTTGTTACCACATACTGTCTTGCTACCACATAATGTCTTGTTACCACATACTGTCTTGTTACCACATACTGTCTTGTTACCACATACTGTCTTGCTACCACATAATGTCTTGTTACCACATACTGCCTGTTACCACATACTGTCTTGTTACCACATATACCGTCTTGTTAACACATACTGCCTTGTTACCACATACTGTCTTGTTACCACATACTGTCTTGTTACCATATACTGTCTTACTACCACATATTGTCTTGTTACCACATACTGTCTTGTTACCACATACTGTCTTGCTACCACATAATGTCTTGTTACCACATACTGTCTTGTTACCACATACTGTCTTGTTACCACATACTGTCTTGCTACCACATAATGTCTTGTTACCACATACTGTCTTGTAACC
>JAZGLO010006076.1:0-65255 GCA_036873155.1 Biomphalaria sudanica
GTATAAAAGGACCGGATTTTAGTATGTCAAGGTCCTGGGCAGTATTTTTGTTGAGGTCTTTATCTTCTTCACTATTAATAGATTTAAAAGTATATAATATTTGCAGAGAACGAGAGAACTCCTTTTTCGCCAATGTCTTCAAATCTAAGATTTAGGTCGTCATAGAATAGTACGTAATAGACAATTTCATTGATGTGCAAGTTGATTGTTATTCAAGTTATCCAATCCGATTAATTAACTCTTTTAATGTTTTTACTTTAATTGTATAAAATTTTTATCTTTCTGCTGACCCCTTCCGGTCTTCTCGCCAACCCTGGGGTTCGCGTACCCCAGTTTGAGAAACACTGTTCTATAGTATGTAGGTCAGTTAGTTCAGAAGTATGTCCTTCATGGAGTTGTTCTCATAAGTGAAGTCGGTGTAAACGAAAGCATTTAAAATTGGCCATCATGTCCTTCTTGTTTTACCAGCAGGAGGCGCCACTGTTTCTGTCTACAATATATTTTTCAACTTGATGTCATCGTGCACCTAGAAATAAGTTCTAGAAACATTTAGACACGCCCATGAGTTTTGAACTAGTTTAAAATAATCGACGTGTCCGGTCTGGATAGATTACACATGACTTTGACCATTGCAGAAGTCGGTACACGACCTTGAAGGAAGCCCCCCCCCCTTGTTTCTGCAAACTTCAACGTCAACATTGCAGCGGCAGAGTTGTTTTCAAAACCTATATAAAAGCTTGCATTCTTCATCCGTCGTTGGACTCTTAGTACTAATAGCTGACTTTGTGAGTAACTGAAGACAAGTCACGTGGAGGTACTATGTTGAGAATCTTCTGTTTGTGTTTGGTCCTCTGCCCACTGCCAGCAGTGGATGACGCAATATGATCAACACTTTCAGTTCTTTTGTCCTCCAGGTCAGACTATCAAAGCACTGGACAGTATCCATGACTACCATCATGAGGACAGAGTTTGGAATTTCACCTGTATAGTACCTCCACATGGCGCAACGCTTTCTAAATGTGAATGGAGCGGTAGGACAACCTTTATATGTTTTAGCATCAATGTTCACATCTTTTTAGAAAACTTATAGTCCATTTCTATTGAGAAATCCTATTTTAAATTATATATATTTTTTTTTACCATTTTAGGCAACATATGAATACAATAGTCACATATTTAGGCAATATTCATATTTTGATGCAAATTCAAAGCTCAAGATTCAAAACTGGGCACTAAAGTCTTAAGACAACCAACGCTGGAGGGTGATGTGATAATAGAGGGCTGCGTAGGCTGTCAATTGCTTTTCATGGGACCAAAAAAATGTTTTACTTTGTAATTAAAAATCTATATTTGTATATCGATCAAATAAGTACCACTTTATGATCAATAATGAAATGTAATCAAATACAGTAACCAATACATGAAGATGGTTGGGCAAAGTTGTTCATTGTTTACTTTAGTGTTATAACATCTATGATCTGTTTGTCTTTCTCTGTTTGTCATGTAGCTTTGTTTACTTTAGTGTTATAACATCTATGATCTATTCGTCTCTGTTTATTACTGATCTTTTTTCCCCTTCTATAAATCAATTCAAAATAATTACTAATATAACATTGAGCCTAAAGACTTTGTAAATTGAAAACTAGCTAAGTGTCACAGCCTAGTTCTTGTTGTAGGCGTGATGACGCGAATGTCTCTGTGTTGTACTGGTACTACTATAATATTCTTTGACTTCTTAATTAAATACTTTCACTCGTTCACTAGATTTGCTAGTGCGTGAGAACACTAATATACTGAACTCTTTGATCACAATATATATAATAAGTAATAAACTCACTTGTAGCAGACATGGTTTTTATTACACACAATATAATTAATAACAGATATTGGCAAGTCCAGCCATCAAGAAATATTCACAAAACATAGTGAATTATAAACCAATAAAATACTTCAGGTATCACAAATACTCCAAAATCAATCTTAATATCTATATATTACTATACTGGACAAGATATCCATAATAAACCTCTCTCTATGAGAGTCCAAGATCAACTTCCGACCAAAAAACAAAATCTCGTGCGAACAAACACGGAATGGTTCAGTGATTACTAGTCACAAAATATTACAGGGGTTCTAAAACTGACGTGACATACGCCCCTTCCCCTAGAAAAGATTTTTGAAAAAAATCTTTTACAAAAGTACATATGATAGTAATGTTCTATATATATTGCCAGTAGCTTATTCACTCATTTTAAGCTGATCTAATTAATCACCTCAATACTGCTTGCTCAATTATACATAAATATTAATGTTATGTCATTCATTCTAACTATGAATGGTTCCATATACTAATTAACAAATGCATTGTTTAATTGCTATGTGGTCCTCCTGTTAACATACATTAAAATCTCAATTATAAGAGAAGAAAAAAATAAAATTTTAAAGTCATTTTACATTAAATTATTTCTATGATATAACACAACCAATGTGTATCATTTGACACACTAAGTGAATTTATTGAAAAAGTTTCCAAAAATTTACATACATCTATACAAGTATATTTGTGTTCAGTATTACTTTAAGTTCTGTCATCATTATACAAGGTTACTATGACATTGTCTATAATTGCTATTGCTAGCACACATATGTGGTATTTAAAGTAGAATAGCATAAAAATGATAACATACAAATGTGTACCACTTGGAAAAAAATCAACAATATTTACATTTGTGAGTTTCCAAAAAAAAATTTAGGTTACAATGTGTTTGTGTACATTACTGTATTTACTAACCATATAAATTATTAGCACATCTAGTTATTGTGATATTCTATGTTATTGACAAATTGTGATAAATAAATATGTAATGCACAGTTAATAAAAAATGATAGTACAATAGCATCAATGAAAGGAAAAATGTCATCATGACCCAATAAAATGATACAAGTGTAACAAAAATATGTCATGACCTAGTTACATGATAACTAGAAAAAAATGTCAGTTTGACCTGATTGAAAAATGTCAAGTTGTTTCTAATTGTATTATGAAGTTAAACATTTTCGTAGCTAACAGTAATGTATCTTCCTCTAAATAACTTGTTATTGAATGCTTTAATAAGTCTATAACAATCTTCTACTGTGTTTAAGTGTACAAATGCAATTTTATTTGATCTATCTTGAGTTCTTATATCTACCCATTTAACATGTGCAACATTGCTAAATTCTCTCATGATAGTTTGCCATCTAGTGTATCCTGATAAATTTTCTACTCTAATAATGTTGTCAGCATTACTTGAAATGTTTGTAGTGGGACTTGTATCTTGTGCAACAGATAGTTTACAAATTTCACCCTTCTTTGCTGCCCATTTCATTTCTTTTTTACTTATATCATTTACGCCATCAACATTACCAATTATTAAATCTTGGGCTGGTGTATCTAAAATAATAACATCTACTTCTCCAGTTATCCATGGGGTATTTAAGTGTACTCTGGCTGTATCACAAATATCAAATTTCTTTTGATTGGCATATGTAAGTTTGATCTGTTCTGGCAGTTTTTGATTTGGTTTTACTAGTTTTGAATTTATTAATATGGCACTGCTTCCTGTATCTCTGATGGCTTCTACTTTAATTCCATTTACATATGAGGGGTATAGGTTTAAATTTGGCTTATTGTACTGCATGTAGGCTGTTAATTCTTCTCTATTGCCCTGACTATTACTATTGTTATTATTTGGACTGTGATTGCCTCTATCATTTCTATTTCTGTTTTGCTGGTTAGTATTGTAGTTAGACTGATGGTTGTATATATCTCTCCTTGATTGTCTGTTAGTATTATAATTATTGTAATAGAAGTTGTTATTTCTAAGGCTCCTTCTTTCTCTAGGGCTTGCACTCTGGTTTGATCTGTAGTTTGTATATTGGTTGTTATTGTTACTAGGATTGTTATAATTATTTTGATTGTAGTTGCTAGGGTTATGGTAATTAGTGTAACTTCTATATCTAAAGTTGCTAGTATTAGTTTGTCTGCATTGGCTTTTAACATGGCCCTTCTTGCCACAATTAAAGCAAGTTTTTGAGTTAGAGAATTTAAATCTATCATATCTATCATTAGTATTACTGTTTGATGTACTGACTGTTGCAGCTAATTGATGTAGGTCTCTTTTATCCATGGTATGACCAGGATGGCTATCTTTAAAAAGGTTTAAATTAGTAATGAGATCAGTTTCTGTTTTTACCTTCTTTTCTTTAAGAAAAGTAAACACTAAGTCTGTTACATTAGATAGTACATTGTCAATTAGGATCATGTCTAAAATTTGAATTGGATCTTTAATGTCACATTTAGCTAGTTCTAACCACTTAAGCATATTTGCTTTCATGTCAAATATAATTCTATTGAAGTCTCCATCTTTATTTAGTTTAATTTTTTTAAAGAGTTTTCTATAATAGTCTTCACTTTTTCCAAAATGTTCCAAAAGTCTAGTTTTAACAGCAAGGTAGTCTTTTTTTTGTTCAGTTGTAAGTGTGCTTATTATGTTTAGGGGTTCTCCAGATAAATTAGCCAGCAGATGTTTTGCCATATCCTCATTATTTAAGTTGTAAGTGGATGAAGTATGTTCAAACTGAACTAGATAATTTTCTAATGTCTCCTCCTTAATGTTGAATTTATGAAATTTAGAGATGAATGGTTTGTTAGTTGTTTGCTGGGTAATAATGTTGGGATTAATTTTTGCTGCTTCTAATTTAGCTAACTCTACTTTGTCCTGACTTTATTTTTGTTTTGTCTCTAGTTCTTTTAGTTCTTTTTGATGAGCTCTTTCTTCCCTATCTTTATCCTTTTCAGCCCTATCTCTTTCCTCTTTTTCTTTTTGTCTCTTTTCTTCCCTTTCTTTCTTTTCTGCTTTTTCTAATTCTTTTTCTATAAATTGTCTCTTTTTATCACCTTCTAGCTCCATTACTTTTACAAGTTCTAAAATTTTATCATATGATGCCATGGTTATTTGTTAATGTATTAATTTATGATTAATGAGAAGTTAAGGAAGTAAATTAATCAAAGTATATAGGTACAAAAAAAATGAGATGTGTTACAAATATTACACTGGTAGAATGTGTGTGTTATGATGCAATATATTTTTACAAAAAAAAAAAAAAAAATTTTCTTTAAGATCAATGAACTTTCTTAATAGTCATATATTCAAATAATTATATGTATCAAATCAATTATATTCACAAATGCAATAGCTCAAATATTTCTCAATATGAAGTATGTATGGCTATTGTTTATGCCAGTTATAATAGAAAAAAAAATTTAAATTAATAAGAAGTAAAAAATATATGTACAATGTATAAAGAAAAACAAACACAGAAACAATATGAATGACGACACAATCTGCTATAAAAAGAGATCAATAAAAAGAAGAAATAGGACAGGAGAATTACAGATATGTAGATACAAAGATTTACACAAACAAAAATATAAATACAAACAGAATACTCTGACAAAATACACAAACAAGACTAAAACAGCTAATAAATATTTCCCAATATGATCTAGTACCTCCCTACCAACAAGGATGACCTCAAACACGTTGGGTCTTATTGAAGGTAAAAGAACAGATAGGATATTCCCTAATAGATCCTATTATTATGATAAGTCATAAAATAGTCCCTCTCCAGCCACCCTTACAAATACTTAGAAAAATGAAAAATGTAAATGGTTACTCACTAGTGACTATCTTCAATAGTCAACATCAATTTATTGGATACTTTTAAATTATGTCAATGTATAACCAGTACATACAATTATTATTCAAACTTACAGGGGCTTTCTAGTGTAGTCTGATGTAGATAAGTTCAATCCTCTTAGTGTAGATCCATTGTCCAGTGATACTCCAATCATCGAATAAATCATTGAAATAAGTAAGGTAATATATCCAATAGTGAGCTCAATAATCCAAACAGAATTAATTACACTGGTAACTAGTAATCCAATAAAGGCTTAGTACAAATCATATGGGCAACAATGACTAGAATGAGAAATAGTATATATATATACTCCAAAGTGCTTGAGCTTCTAGAAGATAATCCAACAGTGAATGACTGACTCAAATAGCAGTATAAGCTAGGAAGAGTTCTTCACAGAAAATGTTGATAGGAGTCAGTTAAGACGATATGGTGGTATCACGTGCCCAAGTGTACCACTATTTGTAACTGGAACAGTGAACAAATAATTAGGTGAGTCTCAAATGACGTACACCACGATGAATAGTCGACTTGAATGACGTCGGACTTGATTAGTACAGACAGGTTGCTTCGGATTTTCTTCAGTAATTTTCACCCAGATTGCGGCTCATCAGGTTGTAGCACAGACAGATTCTGAGATTGCTACAGTAATTTTTCACCCAGATTGCGGCTCATCAGGCATAACTGTATTCAGTGTCATACACATTAATTAAATGGACTATTATAATTATGTGTATGATGATGTTGAAGTAGTAGATCTCTAAAAGTTAAGATGCATGAGCCTAGTGTTTATCATCAACAATCTGCATCAAATCTTGGTTCAAAATGAGTCTGTAAGCTGAAGTTTCTAGCTAAGTTACCTTCAACTTGATATTGTTTTATGAGTCTAGTTGGTTATATTTTAGATCTATGGTAACGTAATTAGATCTAGGAATCGATTTGAGATCCTGCTGGAGCCAGGGCACCTGAGTTAATTTCTTGTTGTTGCAGAAACTTTTGTTAGGCTTCTAAGTTCGGTTCAATTGTTTTTGCCGCCATACTGGAAAAATAGTCCTTTGTACTTCTACGCCAGATTATATGTAGACGATCGACGATTTACTTGTTAAAGAGTGTAGGTTCGTTCTGTCATTTAAGACATACTGGCCACCATATGTCACAGCCTAGTTCTTGTTGTAGGCGTGATGACGCGAATGTCTCTGTGTTGTACTGGTACTACTATAATATTCTTTGACTTCTTAATTAAATACTTTCACTCGTGCACTAGATTTGCTAGTGCGTGAGAACACTAATATACTGAACTCTTTGATCACAATATATATAATAAGTAATAAACTCACTTGTAGCAGACATGGTTTTTATTACACACAATATAATTAATAACAGATATTGGCAAGTCCAGCCATCAAGAAATATTCACAAAACATAGTGAATTATAAACCAATAAAATACTTCAGGTATCACATATACTCCAAAATCAATCTTAATATCTATATATTACTATACTGGACAAGATATCCATAATAAACCTCTCTCTATGCGAACAAGCACGGAATGGTTCAGTGATTACTAGTCACAAAATATTACAGGGGTTCTAAAACTGACGTGACACTAAGTAGTTTTGTAGTTTTGTGCAGTCTGTCCATTCGTCGGTCTGCATGTTTTCATCTCAAAAACAACAAGAACTTAAACAATCTGCTTTCACCACATTTTGTGGTTAGTTAAGTTTAGGTACAAATGCTACGTTCTGTCTTCAAACGGCGAAACATTTTATTTTGACATGAATGATGCAAGACGTTTATTGTTTCATCACATTGCACCGCTTTGAAAACAATATATACATGTAAAGGAGAATAATCTAAGGAAGGAAAGTATATTTTTTATATGTTCATTTCAGTATTTTACATACAATTTTGCCATTTGTCCCAAAAATCTATGCTAAATATATATCAGGGCCTAGTTCTTGGTGTGTTTTTGTTTGTTTGTTTGTTGTTGTTGTTGTTTTCTGGATTCTTGAGCCAAGTTCAGCCAACTCCTAGTAACAGAAGACTTTAATGTCTGTTTTTCAAATCTAAGTATGTGCATCGTATACATTGAACTATACATCTCTATACATTTTCTAACCGAAATTTACTAGGCAGTGGTCCGTGTGTTATTTGTGTATTAGTGATACCTATTTTATCTATTAATAGTGTCGTACCTAAAGCTGTGGCGACCAAAGACCAATGGGAAGGATTTCTTTCATCCCCCTGTCAGAGGGGGGGGGGAGGCCTTATAAACTCAATTCTCATGTCATTACTTCCGTCTTTGTCTACATTTGTATGTAAAAAGCCTTCTATGTTCACTCTAGAACTATTGAGATAGTCGGTGCATTAGGTTTGTGTGATCGCAGGCGTTAGTTGAACATTTTGGTCTAGAGGGAGAGAGAATTCTGGTGTAGGTTGTTCACTTCTAGTTCATATAATAAAATTTGATATTCGTGCTGAAATTGTGGAAACATGTTGTCTACCTGTAGTGTAGATCCATTTTTTTTCCAAATTTGGAGAAAATAGAAAATGTTCTTTTTTTCTACAATGAAGTTTTGTTTCGTGCTGCTGTGATGATACGACGATAGCCAGGAAATAACAAGCAGGTTATTAGAGTCGAGGTCTTTTTATCTAATTAATAAATAGTAAAAATAAATGTTACAATGACATATTATCAATTGTAATCGCACAGGTTATATAAACGACTTTGACCAACCAGTGGGCTACAATTGTCCAAATGACGGTATTATCTGTGGAATAGAAAGCGTCCATGACAACCATCATGAAGACAGGAAGTGGTCATATTATTGTTGTTTCCCTGAAGGTAATTTCATATTATTGTTGTTTCCCTGAAGGTAATTCCATATTATTGTTGTTTCCCTGAAGGTAATTCCATATTATTGTTGTTTCCTTGAAGGTAATTCCATATTATTGTTGTTTCCTTGAAGGTAATTCCATATTATTGTTGTTTCCCTGAAGGTAATTCCATATTATTGTTGTTTCCTTGAAGGTAATTCCATATTATTGTTGTTTCCTTGAAGGTAATTCCATATTATTGTTGTTTCCCTGAAGGTAATTCCATATTATTGTTGTTTCCCTGAAGGTAATTCCATATTATTGTTGTTTCCCTGAAGGTAATTCCGACAAAGTTTAAAGAAAATATACAAAAAATCAACGATACTTTTAAATGTTGCTAGAAGAAGGGAGTAGGTGTATGACCAACGCAATACCATGTCAACATTAGGCCGCTTATTAGGGCTACTAGTATAATGTGTGTTGATGGAATGTTATATTTGTATGAAGAGTTGTGCCCATGTACAGGGGAAACTACTCTAGTAATCAAGATGGCTGATTAAACGTGTTTGTTGTTCACCGGAGATTGTTCTTATGTCAAGTGTATTTATATTTGAGTGTCCATCGTAACATGGTGGCAGCGGTTTACACATCTAATAAAGGTAAACGATAACCTAGAATATCTTGAGGAAAATATAAGAAAGCAGTAGCTAAAATGGCAACTGCTAACAGATATTTCCCAGTACCGCAACCGCTATTGCAAACAGGCAATATGGCGGCCAATTGGAAACGATTCAGAAGAGACTGGGATAACTATGAAAAGGCCACGAAACTCACAACAGAGACAGAAGACATACGTGTAGCAACACTAATGACCATAATTGGAAGTGAGGCTGCAGACGTGTTTGATTCATGTAGAAGAATTCCCATAGCATTAAAAGAGAAAGTCAGAGCCGAACTAAACTCATTAGTTCAACGAGGAATTCTGGAAAGAATAACTTAGCCCACAGAGTGGGTTAGTCAAATGGCATTGGTAGAGAAATCAGACGGCAGTATCAGAATCTGTATTGATTCTCAACCCTTGAACAAGGCACTACTGAGGGAGCACTACAACCTAACAACACTAGAAGACATTTTGGCTGAAATGGGTAACGCCAAGATATTTTGCAAAGTCGACATCCAGGAAGCTTTTTGGCATATCAAACTAGACCCGGACTCATCAGGTCTCACTGCAATGGCGACCCCATTCGGTAGATACAAATGGAATAGACTTCCTTTTGGTCTCAAAGTAAGCTCGGAAGTCTTTCAAAGACATTTGAATGATGCGTTGGAGGGACTAACAGGATGTTTTAACGTGGTGGATGATATAATGGCAATTGGAAAGGGGGACACAGTAGAAGAGGCTCGCAAAAATCACGAGGAAAACCTTTCAAAATTACTCAATAGGCTAAAGGAAAAGAACATCAGACTAAATGAAAAGAAATCAGCATTCCGAAAATCAGAAATTGTGTTTTTGGGACACATTATTTCCCAGTCAGGAATAAAACCAGACCCAAACAAGGTGAGAGCCATAACAAATCTAAAAACCCCTGAAGACATTACATCGGTTCGTAGATTTTGTGGAATGATACAATATCTATCAAGATTCATCCCAAGTCTCTCAGCAGATCTACAACCAATAACAGAACTGACAAAGAAACACAAGCTATTTGTGTGGTCGAATGACTGCGAGAAAGCATGTAATAGTGTCAAACAGAAGATATCCAATCATGGAACCCTAAGTTATTTCGACCCGGAGAAGAAAGTAACTATTCAGGCGGACAGCAGTCAAAATGGCCTAGGAGCTGTACTACTACAAGATGATAAACCCATAGCATACACATCAAGATCACTCACAGAGCCTCAGAAAAAGTGGGCTCAAATCGAAAAGGAACTCTTGGCTGTAGTAGTAGCTCTAGAAAAATTCGACCAGTACACGTACGGCAGAACAATAATAATACAGAATGATCATAAACCTTTGGAAAATATACTCAATAAACCCCTCAGTTGTGCACCTAAAAGGCTTCAAAGCTTAATGATGCGCTTGTACCGATACGATGTTCAGTACCAGTATACCAAAGGAAACAGATTACAGATTGCTGACACGCTAAGCAGAGACCCTTTGCCAGAACAGGAAGATTTTCCTGACACTTCTATCAACACTGTAGGACTGGCCCTCCCAGATATAATGTTAGATAAAGTTAAAGATGCAGTCAAAGTGGACAATGAGATGCAGATGTTGAAACAGTACATACTGAACGGTTGGCCAGACAAGCATCATATTGTACCAGAACTCAAACAGTATTGGTCACTTGCAGATGTACTGACCTATGAGGATGGCCTTCTAATGAAAGGGGAGAGAATAATTATCCCAAGAGCATTAAGAAAAGAAGTTGAGACCAAACTACATGCAGCACATTTAGGGTATGATGCCATGATGAGAAGAGCAAGGGACGCAGTTTTCTGGCCGGGAATAGCGGCAAGAATAAAAGAAATAGCTAATGCATGCCAACCTTGTCAGCAAAGTAAACCTGCAAACCAGAAAGAAAGCTTAATACAGCATAATGAGGGTTCAAATCCCTGGGACAAAGTTGGAATAGATTTGTTCCAAATATTTGACCAACAATACCTTGCCATAGTTGACTACTATTCAAATTTTATTGAAGTAGAAAATTTGCACACGACAACAAGTCAAGTTGTTATAAGAAAACTAAAAAACTTGTTTGCCAGATATGTGTCCCCAAAGTTTGTATCAGTGATTTTGGACCTCAGTTTTCATCTGCTGAATTCACCGCATTCATGAAAGCATGGGGTGTCCACCATTTAAAATCTTCACCAGGACACCATCAGTCAAACGGCAAGGCAGAGGCAGCAGTGAAAATATTAAAGAATCTGATGAAAAAATCCAAAGAAAGTAAATCAGATGCCTTTGAAGCCCTATTAGAGTTTAGAAATACACCCAGGCAAGATACCAACTTAAGTCCGGCTCAGATGCTCTTTGGAAGGGCGACAAGAACGTTATTGCCAAGAAGAGAGCATCCTGCATGAATGTCACAACAAGAAGCCACAGCCAGACGAGAGAAGCGACAGCAAAGTATCAGAAAACACTACAACAAAACAGCTCGTGACATGAAGCTTATAAACGTCGGACAGAAAGTCTTCTATCAATCGCCAAACGATACTACCTGGAGACAAGGCAGAGTATGTCGGAAAGTGAACGAACGTGCCTACATTATAGAAGGGGACAATGGTTTCATGTACCAAAGAAATAGAAGACACCTACGACCTGACACCACTAACAACATAGACTTTTCTCCTGATAGAGAAAGTAATTGTACGGACATTTTCCCAGACGCAGAGAATGAGTGTATGAACAATCCGCCCAACGCCGAAAACACTCACCAGTACTCTCTGCGACCTAGGGCCACTCTCCTGAAACCTTCAAGATATGGAGACTATGTTTAAGAACTATATATATGAACTGTTGTAAATAGTTTTGTTGATCTGATTGTAGGTATTTCATTTGAAACATATTTACGGTTGTAAATAGTTTTGTCAAGTTGATTGTATAATTATTTTTTTTACACTCATTCCATAATCTTTACACTCATTCCTTAATCTTCACACTCATTGACATGCATTAATTATTATGCAAGATTATCTTTTTTTAGACTTTAGACACACTTCCTGCTATTTACAAAAAGACTATACTCTCGATGCATACGATATCCAAGGCGTTCGAGAAATACTGTTGAAATCGGTTACATAGAATTGCATCAGGGAGTGTGTCGTTTGAAATAGTTTTAGAACTACCATCGCCTTTCCCTCCTAGGTTTGTTTGGAGGTCCTTTTAATAGACTGCGGTGTTTCAGCTTTCAAGTGGTTGACAAAGTTAGGGTACACTGGTTCAATGGTGAGGAGAAAGGAGGTCGCTAAGGGAGTGGGGGTGGGGGGGGGGACTATGAAAATTCATGTTCGAACTAGAAGTGATAGGCCACTACATTACAAGTAGGGCGGGAAGAGAAGGGCTGTATGAATGCTCATTATTCAGAATTACACTGGGGTTGGGGGACCAAAAGGTTAAGGTTATTTAAATTGCAAAGAGAGATAACTCAAATAGAAATTCGCGTGCAGTCGTTTCCCTTGGATTGCTTTTATAGCTTCCTTGTTCCACTACTTATTCTATTACTAATTGTTCTGCAATTCAGAAAGTGTTGAAGACGAGCTTTTTTATGTTTCCTCATCGATAGCTCCATTCCCAACACGTCTTTATATAGGAATAGTGAGGTGGTCCAGGTGATAGAGCACTTGTTTGTTATTGAGTAGAATTTGTTTTTTTACAAATCAAACAAGAGCATAAAACTGAAATGCCATGGTAAGGCCAATATTATCTTATCTTATATGTTACAGAAGTTACTTAAAAAAAGAAGATAGTTACGTCCTACGCCTTTTACTTGTTAATCTAGTCATGCATGTTAATTAATGGACTAAACTTTGCTAAGGTGTTGGTTTTCCTGGCAGATTCAGGCAACCCATAGTAGAATATACATCCTCTGGTATACCTCAACTAAAGAAAACATAAAGAACATAACACTAATAGATAATAGACCAGCAAGATTTGCAAGAAATGAACATTTAAATTTGATTAGAGAAACACCATTAGTAAAATCACTAAACTTAGAGAAAGGTTCAGGATAGGGTAGCTAGCCAGGAAAACCAGTGACTTGGCAGAATTTAAGTCATTGGTTAATATGCATGACTAAATGCATGACGCGTAGGACGTAATCATCTTCTTTTTTGAAGTAACGTCTGTATTATATAAGATAAGAAGATAAGATAGAAGATGAAGAATAAAATTCAAAGTAGTTAAAATAGATAAAACATTGAACCATAATTTACAAATAGAAAAACAAAACCTAGTGAAATACTCAGAAAGATAGAGGCACATTTATTATTCCATACGCTAAAAAAAAAAAAATTCGTACCAATGCTCCGTTTTCTCTAGAGCTTTAGAGAATGGCCTGAATCAGAGCCAGGAAAACCAACAACTTAGCAGAGTTGAACTCATTAGAATGTAATGAAGCGTAGTACGTCATTTTCACCTGTTTTTTTAATATTATTTTGAGTAACGTTTGAAGCAATATAAGATAAGATAAATCTTAGTAGAGACAGTAGATTTAACAACTTCTCTTGTTCTTGTTGTTTTCTGTCTCTCTTACTCTTCCTCTCTCACTCTTTCTCTTTCTTTCATTCTCTTTTCTTACATTTTTTGTTCTTCCCCTGTCCGTTAACATTACTTTCTCTCCTTCTGTCTTTCTTCCTCAATAGTCTTCAATATCAAAAACAAAAACACGTACACAGACAGATTCCGCACCATGAAATTTTGATGACTGATCTTGGCGTGCGGCGGCTCGTTGGTCTAGGGGTATGATTCTCGCTTAGGGTGCGAGAGGTCCCGGGTTCAAATCCCGGACGAGCCCTATTTTTTTTTTTTTTTTTTTAAACCAAAATTAAAAAAGAAACATTTATTTACTAAATCAAGTACCGTATTAAAATAGTTTCTGATGGGAGTTTCTTTTTTTTTTAATCTTTGAAGAATGCCAGCAAATCAGTAAACCAATGTTTTCTTGCAGCATACAGAATCACTAAAAGAGTAAAGGAGTATAACCGGTTACCTTAAATCGTTGAGACCAATGGACTTTAAGCCTCTGAGGCTTCATTATGTACTGAGGGCCGAAGGCTCGAGGGTCCAGGCGTAGGCAAACTTGGTAGCCGCAATGGCCTCCGATTATTGGGGTCCTCTCATGGGACTAAAATGCGTTTAGAGAAAACAAAACAAAACAAAAAAACTGGGATCGAATCTCAAACATAGCAAATCTCGGTTGCTTTCTGTCTAGTAGACTAGCTCTAATGTTTTACCTTGACTCGATTTATTAACGAGATCTCAGACTTACTGGTTAGATGTTAGAAGACCTTTTTGGTGAGAATGTCGACGTTAAATAGAGTCTAGTACATCATGTCTCATTAAGTAGCATTTATATCCCTTATTTCGATATCAAACAAAATATTTAATCCCATGAGAGGACCCCAACAATCGGAGGCCATTGCGGCTAGCAAGTTTGCCTACGCCTAAGACTTCATAAGGCTAATAAACTTTTTGGGTAATTTTTTAAAATGTATTCATCTTTCCTCCGATACAATGAATATTTGTGCAAACGTTTTAACTTGATCCGATCAATAGGAGAATAAAACATGTTCTAACTTTTTAGCAAACTAACATAATCTCCCACCAGAATCGTAGAATATTAGTTCTAGTTTTGAAGAAATAAATCGACAAGGCCAATGGACTTCATAATTAAAACGATTCAAAAATTTGGGCTCGTCCGGGATTTGAACCCGGGACCTCTCGCACCCAAAGCGAGAATCATACCCCTAGACCAACGAGCCGTTGTAGCAGCCTGAAAGTTGCAACAGTTAAGTACTCAAAGTGACTAAACCAAATCACCAGGTTAACGAATACGCAGATCGATAACAGCTGGGATGGTCCTTGAGTTAGATGTAAAATGACTTTATTGTTATTAGCATTACACCAGTATGTACGAAGCTTATATTATTTAACAAATGGACCATGGTTTCCCACGACCAATGGTTTCCCACAAGAATCGAAACCGAGAAAGCCCCATAGACAACTCCCGAAGTCAATGATGTGATGACAGGCCAAAACTTTTTGTATTAGTCTATTTAAAAAGCAAAATGTAAAATAATAATAATAATAAAGTTTGTACAAGGGAAAGCACCGCACAATTACTGCCATCTGAAGCTCAGGCTTCATCTATCGTCTGCAAGAAATGAGAGGACCTGTCTTCAAAAATGGACGCTTCAGAAAAGAAGACAGGAAAAAAAACAACCTTTTTTTTTAATGTTAGATTTTTTCGAATGGAATATTTTGACAATTATAATAAAGACACATTTCCTCTCCATGATTTAGCATTTAAACATTCTAAAAGTTAATCTAAATGAAAAATGTCTATGTGTGCTTCTAAAAATAGGACGTGGTAGACATAAAATGACCATTTCCAGTAAATCACAGTGTTGGTTGTTACTAGAAAGAGATGTTAAAATTGAAAATTAATATCTAAAGAGTGCACCAAGCTACAAAGTTCAAACTTAGCACACAGATATAGATTAACATGCTAAATTAGAATTAGTGAGATTGTTGTATTTATAAACACTTTTATTTTATTTAAAAAAAGAAAATTTTACCCTTCTTGGTCTTTGTTAATTTTAATATCAAATATCTTTAAAGTGTGCCAAGAGAATTTAATGAAATTTGAAATACACACATTTCATAATATGATCAATTATTGTAGCAAACAGCATTGTTGTAACTTTAATAGAAAAAAAGTTGTAAAAATGTCAACTTTCACATAAACTTTTGTTAAGAAAAATTTAACAGATTGGCTTCAAAAGCAAATAAAAATGATCTCTGATATCTTATGTTTACAAAAAGTAATCACAATTAGTCCTGAAATCAAATGCAATGTGCGAAAACTTTGATGGAAATGACCAGCCCTAAAAAAAGGGTGACACATTTTTCAGCCAATATTTTTGGAAGATAAGAAAAAATGGATCTAGGTCAGTTTATCGAAGTACCTAATTTTGAACCCTTCCCCATTCGCCCTCCCACCCGCTAGAAAAAAAATCATGGTTAAGTGAATGTATAAATCTACTAGACTTTATAATATTCTAATAATAGACCTTTAGATCTAGACCTAGAAGGTGCGCAAAATGTTCATGAACATTAAATTTATTAAACTCTTATTATACTCCAAGTTTCTTAGTTAATCTTGAACGAAAGACTGGTTGGGTATAGCTGCAAGATAGATTCACACGTGAATGATCAGCTCTTTTTAACACGGCCAGCGGGACCGGTCAGCTTCATTAAATACAGCCAGTTGGACTGGTCGGCTAAACTAGCCAGCCAATCGTGTAGTCGCAATGCCTAGACACGCTACATTTTTTTTTTAACTTAAATTTATTTTTTAGCAAGAAATTACCAAAAATGTAAAAATTAAAACATATTGGGAAGACATTTCCTTTTCAGTCAAACCCTAAAAGTAAAATATGGAATTTTTAGAGGATTCGTAGGAGACTTTGAATTGATTGGGAAATGTTATTGGTTTTGACTGTGCTATCCAACTTGTCTGTATACTGTTCCCCAACAAATATGGCCGGTTAGCTCAGTTGGTTAGAGCGTCGTGCTAATAACGCGAATGTCGTGGGTTCGATCCCCATACCGGCCAATAAATATTTACTCTTTTTTTTTTTGTTCCGAAATTTAAAAAAAAATGATATTGTTACGTTCTCTGCTAATCAGGACTTCCGCAAACACTGCCCAACAAGACTGGATGGCTGCCTGGTCGTGCGGTTTGCGCGCTGGACTGTCGTTCGGATTTATCGACGGTCGAGGGTTCAAACCCTGCCCGCTTCAGCAGATCGTGGGGTCCAATCGCTTGTATGTAATCTCTTCGTCTGTGATGCCGTCTTTAAATTTGATACCAAGGATAATTTTATTAGTCCGACGCATTGGTTATTCAGTTTGACAACAATTATCGACCTCAGCATTACTGCTATACCAATAGTCGGAGCTCACATGGACTAAGGAACATGGTTGAAGACATTGGCGAAGCTAGGGTGGGGTGGGGGTCCAATTCAAAAGTCCCCAACACCCACCCCCCCAATCGAATGTCCTATTTTTTTATTAAATGCTTAATATTACGCCACTGCCATGTACTCTTGCTATTCATGTGGATTCGAAAAAACAACAACATTGATCTAGAATCTAGATGATGTTGTATAGATGCCTTTGCTGCACAGAACGCACGAAGTGAGGAGCTACGAATTGAGATATATCACTTGCAACAGTATTTTTCATTATAAGATTCTTAACGATTTTGTTCTTTATTTTACTTATATACTTTACGAATTGGAATTTCGACAACTATATTATTAAGTACATTTTTACATACAGAGGCCATTAAAAAGGTCAATCCTCCCTGGACTCAAATACCTTGTTACGCCACTGTTAACAAGTAATTGATTAAAAGACTAATAAGTAATAGATTATCGATACATCTATTGTGATCACGAGACTGGTGAATGTGAAATCGAATTTTAATATTTCTTTTCATTCACACTTGACAGACGGACAGACAGCACAAAACCAATAGGCTATTGATAATTCAGCCATTATGAACTGAGAAGACACTGTCAATCTATTGATGAGTGATTTAGAGAACTCAATAAGAATGGAAAGGTCTCTAAGTTGATATCTACCTCACTACTGTAGCATAAATAAATATATTCTTTATATTTCCTAAGGGAAATAATACTTCTATTTTAAACAGCCATATATTTAGAGTTTGGTTACCTCCCTTTTAATTTGAATATGAAATTATCTAATTGCATTATTTAATGATTGAAAATAATACATTTTAATATGAATAACTGGCAGCCCAACGAGGTTTAGTCAATAGTCAGTCCTATTAAGTAAAAATGCCACAACTCTATAAATGATCATAGCAAGGTAGTATCGAGTTCAGACGTTTGGATCTCCTCGGGAAAGCTGATTGTCAATGAAAATAGAGCCATACTAGATCTGAAGCTGAGGTGAATCCTGGTGAGGACTACGATTTTTATATTCGGGATTAAGTGCTGTATTGTATTGCTGGCCACAGAAACAGATGACCTTAACATTATCTACTCTATAGATCGCAAGGTCTGAAAGGGGAACTTTATCGTATTTTTCATTTATTTATAGATTTATTTAGATGAAATGATGCTATAACTCAATTATATTTATTCTATATCATAACCTAATCAGCTGAATCAAACTTTTAAGTTGAAGAGTGCACATCTTTCACTGGAGAATCAATTAATTTTACAATGGCCAATACACAGCCACCCAAATTGTTACAATTACTGAGTGATGCTAGTTCGGGAACAATAACTCCTTCTTAAGTTAAATACAAAATAGTAGTATAATTATTATTTTTTTTAGACATTTTTCCATTGGAATTTGTGCTCGAGATCATTATTGACTTTCTACTAAGTAGGCAATAAACAATCAGGGTTGGATTTAAGTATATGGAGGCCCCTAAAACTGTTCGAAAACTTTCATAATAATTCTAGTATCTAAAAGCATGCTATATTAAGCATGCTATATTTTAGATGAGGGAAATTGCACTGTAGTATACCTATTAGTATGCTATTTCCTTGACAAAAAATATTTAACATGCATATTTTAGTTTTAAAAAAGGTATATTTATGAGTTTGTGGAGGGTAGACGCTTTACCGTAAATACAGAGTTGTATTTACTTATTCCGAGGATGCTAGAAACGTAACATTCTTAATCACGTCCTCCGGTTCGAGGGCCTAGCGCTTAACCGCTCAGCCACCTCTCCACCTAAATTTAAAAAAATTATATCATAGTAGACATTAGAAAGGGAGGTAATACTATGACATATAGAATACCAATTAGTATTTACTGAGTGACTTCCCTTGCTTTTTGTAAGCGAGTTTACTTTTACATAATTTAATGTTCGTGAACCGAAATAAAACAAGGTCTACATTCTGACCTTAAGTAGGGAATTGTGTTCCGTTCCGATAGGTGAGGAGTTCGAATGGTTACTACCTGATTTAAGAAAAACAGTTGGTAATGGACTGACCACACGACAAAATCGTGAACAAATATCAGTTCCCAAATTGCGAGACATGAATTCTAAACGTTTGGTACAGCATGGTATGTTGTCTTTTTATATCCTAATTGTGTATGTAATTGTTATTAGCATAAAGACAGTCCACAGTAAACAATACACAACCAGGGGCGGACTGGGTGTTAAAAAAGGCCCGGGCATTTCTATACAAAGTTTAAAATCTCATGATGTACAACCATATCTAGTTCTACCTGTTCTCAGAATCATTCTCTTGTTAAGCTTGATAATGTATCGATAATTGATAATTTTATGCATACAATGAACTCTGTAACTTTTTAAAAATAGAATAGGCGTTATGCAGGGCCGGACTTATAACTGATATATAAAAACAGGGTTTCCACGTTCTCCTGATTTTCCAGGGCATCCCGGAAATCTCATGCAATTGCGAAATATATCCTTAAAGTCCTTGAAATCTCCTGAAATGATTAAAATCTCCTGAAAAATAGACAAAATTGTCATTTTGCATAGGGCCCCGCAGGGCCGGTTCTAGCGATTGCGGGGCCCTATGCAAAACTGATTGCGCGGGGCCTAGTCTGGGTGGGAATAAGGATAATAAGTGAAAATTGAGATTTTGTTTTAGAAAATAAATTCGGCTTTGCATTTTGTTCATGCGATCAAGTTAACTTTACTTTACGAATTTTGCATCCTATGGCATATTTATATGCCAGTGACTATAAAACTAACTAAGGTATTGGAATTTCTAGTTAAGGGGAAAACTCCAATTATTACATTTTATTACAGGAAAGCTGATAATGCCTTTTTTTTATCGCGCGTAGGATTGGTGTTTTCCGTAATGAATGACACCCACAATTGACAATTTTCTCAATTTTTGAGGAGATTTTTATGAGTTTTCAGGAGATTTTAATAAGTGTAGGACATTTCCAGGAATTTTTTTTGTATATATTTTGCAATTAATAATTACACATCAGAATTAACGCGGGGCCTTTGAAAGCGACCGCATAGGTTGCAGTGGCCTAAGACGGACCTGAGTGGAATCATGTATAATTTTTTTTTAATTGCAAAGAAAATCAATCAAGTGTAAATTGAAGTTTTCATTCCTACGGGTATCGAACAGTGACGCGGGTATCGAACAGCGACGATCTATTACTTGGAATCGTTAAGATGATATATGGGCCATTTCGACGTTACGTTCAATCAGTGCACTCAACCGATTAATTGTTTTCATCCCATATGTTCAGTCTAACGGCATAGTTGTTACAGATGCAGGTCTGATGTTTGGATGTGTTTATTGTTCTCGTGTTGTTATTACAGATGCAGGTCTGATGTTTGGATGTGTTTATTGTTCTCGTGTTGTTATTACAGATGCAGGTCTGATGTTTGGATGTGTTTATTGTTCTCGTATTGTTATTACAGATGCAGGTCTGATGTTTGGATGTGTTTATTGTTCTCGTGTTGTTATTACAGATGCAGGTCTGATGTTTGGATGTGTTTATTGTTCTCGTATTGTTATTACAGATGCAGGTCTGATGTTTGGATGTGTTTATTGTTCTCGTGTTGTTATTACAGATGCAGGTCTGATGTTTGGATGTGTTTATTGTTCTCGTATTGTTATTACAGATGCAGGTCTGATGTTTGGATGTGTTTATTGTTCTCGTGTTGTTATTACAGATGCAGGTCTGATGTTTGGATGTGTTTATTGTTCTTGTGTTGTTGTTACGTCTTTTAATCTTTATTGCCCTTTACCATGTTTATTGTTGAGAGTTTGGTGTGTGTGTTTTTAATTGGGCTCATACACTGTTAGTGAGGTTTACAGGATGGTAGGTTGCGTCAAGTTTTACCTCAAAAGTTTTTTATATATAACTGCAATTGTGCTGTCAATGTAATTAAAAATATAAAAAAAACATCCTACCTGTGCTTTGTTAATGTTTTGTGTCCCATAAGATGCGTCACGTATTCGTGTTATTTTTTAATTTTTTATTGTTGATTTTTATTTTTTTATTTTTTTCGAGATTCTACTAAAATCATGCAATCGAACTAAAAATATCTATTGTGTCCTAAAAGTCTAAGGGCGCTTAAATTGTTATATAAATCTAGAATTTGTAAGAAAAGTAAAGGTCTCTTTTGAGACTTTGCGAATTATAGGGCAGACCATCTGTTTCTGTGACCAGCGGTTAACGAGGGCTATCACAACGACCGATCGCCTTAACTCTTTCCTAACTAATGTCAGGTACCCATTAGAGCTGGCTGGACTCAGGGGAGCCCAAAGATCCCGAAATTAAATATCCCAGTCTTCGCCAGGATTCGAACCCCCGGTTCGGAAGCCAAGCGCTTTACCGCTCAGCCACACGCCTTCCCTAGAATTTATTTTGCATTAATGTGTTGAACAAATTTCGAATGTCCCTTTCAGAATCGAAGATGATTTTATCCTGGCCCAAACCTCTAAATGAACTACGGCAGATGTGGCAGGCAGGGTTCGAACCCCGGACAGTCCAGAACTTTTACTTAACGTTTCGTCATTAACTAAGAGAGGAACTGGACTAACGAATAACTCGCTTCACTAAGAGCAATTCAAACGTCTGGACAGTAAGTAACTAAGTCCAGTGTGATCACCATAGGCTCCTTTAAAGCTGGAGGCATCTTGCAGGATAAGGCTTTGTTTTCTCAAGGCTAATGATCTTTTTGAAAGGTCAAACAATACTTTTTATCTTTACTAAACATATCTCCCCAGGCATTGGATTAAATTCAGTAGGTGTAAACTTAGCTCCAGGCTATCTACTTAAAAAAAAAAAACGCTTTAGTGTTACTGTTATGGTTTTTTTTTTCTTCATCTAGTCAATTTTTTGCTGCGTAGCAGCTAAAAGCTGTTTTGGAGTCTCTCTAAGAATAAGCAGCTTGTTATTCTTGATAACAGTTTGACACAGCACTACAGAGTGGGTTAGGCTGGGTTGTGGTAATAAAGGGTTTGTTTGAGGTGAAATTAATATCTTCTTAATGTTCTATCACATGTTACTTGTGGACTGGTTCCCAGATCATATGATATGTTTTGGAAATGTTTTACATGTTTCGGATGTTCCTTCAGGGTTTGAACCGTCGATAAATCCGAACGACAGTCCAGCGCGCAACTCGCACGGCCAGGCAGCCATCCAATAATGCTAGGGCTGAATATGTCATCCATTCCACCTCTGAAGTAAAGCACTTCATCACTAAGAAACCATTCCCCTCGTGACAATGTAAGGAGGAAATTAATTTTCCTTGTATAAAGTTGTAAAATTTACCACATGCTTTGTTTTCATTCCTTGTATACTGTTTCTATTTGACCTTTGCAATGTTTACCACAATGTTTAAAGAATACCATAACTTTTTATGTTGCAGTCAGTAGCAAATGTCAAAGAAAACAATCCATGATTTAACCATGCTGAGCACTTGATGGGCACTGGAGCACTGGGTGTGTTAGTGTTTGCTTCTGTAATGTGTTTGAATAGGCCTATATATATATATATATTTCAATTTTCAACTATGTTGATTAAATAAACTTTATGGATTGAGTTATATTTTTGCAAAACAACATCTTAATACTTCTTTGCCAGATATTTGATATCATCTAATTTGAGTTTGAAATATTATAATGGTTAATAAAGTTAATTTGTTTCTATTTCAGAAAAATTTGTGCAGACTCCACCCTGTGGGTCAGTTCATGAACATAATGATATACACAAAATGTCAGGAGGCAGGATTGGTGAAGTGGGAAAATTATCCAAGGATCCTGACTGATTACTGATGCATTCATCTTCTATATGTCCAGGTAGCAAAATCTGTTATATAACGATATTTCATACTGTCACGTCAGTTTTAGAACCCCTGTAATATTTTGTGAATAGTAATCACTGAACCATTCCGTGCTTGTTCGCACGAGATTTTGTTTTTTGGTCGGAAGTTGACCACGAGGTGGACGGCAGTTGATCTTGGACTCTCGTAGAGAGAGGTTGATTATGGATATCTTGTCCAGTGTTGTAATATATAGATATTAAGATTGATTTTGGAGTATATGTGATACCTGAAGTATTTTTTTGGATTATAATTCACTATGTTTTCTGAATATTTCTTGATGGCTGGACTTGCCAATATCTGTTATTAATTATATTATATGTAATAAAAACTATGTCTGCTACCAGTGAGTCAATTCATTATTTGGAATATTGTGGTCAGAGAGTTCAGCATGTTAGTGTTCTCACGCACTAGCAAATCTAGTGCGCGAGTGAAAGTATTTAATTAAGAAGTCAAAAATATCATAGTAGTACCAGTACAACACAGAGACATTCGCGTCATCACGCCTACAACAAGAACTAGGCTGTGACACATACTTAAAAAACAGAATTTGCATATCTTTTTAATGTGAATTCATCATTAAATGGAAACTGATGGTTTTTGACAATGTTTGATTTACAGATAAAGAAGATATTATTTTTGCTTTTATTATTTAAATTAAAAGCATAGTTAATTATGTTTTTTTTTAATGTAATTTTCTTGTGCATCCAAAACTATCAGACTTTCAACGGGTTTCTATGTGACTATGCATCTCAAACAAGGGAAAAAATTGTATTTGACTGAACTGGTTGTATAAGCTGAATTAGCCCCCTTTATATATTTTTGTCTGAGGCTTTGTGAACCCAAACATGAAATAGAAGCACCCAAACATGAAATAGAAACAATAGATAACTATACAAACATACATGATCATAGACTCTTCGCTAGCTTAGTGGTTTCGGCATCGGATTTAGCCCACAGGTTCAAATTCAAGTCATTCCTTTTTTTTTTCAAATTGCATTAAAAAGTGAATACCGTAATAGGCTCTTCCCCTTCCCTTTTCTAACTGGCTCAGACAAGTGATAGGATAATAGCATACCAGTACTGAGAATATGCTAATCACACAGATTTATTATTGTTTCTCTAGATCTATTACAAATTTAATTACATGACTCATCCAAACTAATAGATAAACTTAATATAAACTTTGTTGTTGTTTTTTAAAGTATTTTTTTAATTTTGCTTTTTATTTTACTTTGTAAAGGCAGCTAGAGAATTTTCTCTCAGGTACTCCCCCCACTGTTAATCGGAGTATTGCTATAAGTGTGAATGTTTCGCTGAAAAAAGCTATTTAAAATAAAATTTCCTAAATGCACCAAATTTATGCCTAATAACTAATTTTTGTAGAAGTGGAGATGTTAATTTTTTTTAGGTCCCAGATTAATAGCACAGTTGTTCATGCAATGGCGCGCTTCTTTGAACACTGTGGGCTATGCAAAAAAAATCTGTAGCAGTGATTTATTTGATTAGTAAGTATGATATAGTTTTGAAGAAATTAAACAATAAAAAGTACTTTAAAAAAAAAGCTTTTATGAAGTGTAATTGTATCAATCAGTTTGAATCAGTCATATAATTAAATGTGATCTAGACTAACAATAATAAATATGTGCAATTACCATTCGTTTTTGTTTAGCTCAATTATTTGATTTTAGCTTTCTCAACCCGCTGTAACTTATCTGGACCAGTTTGGAAAGGGAGCGGGCAGGGGTGGACTTATAGCGTCTAAATGAGTCCTGGCATTACTATATCAACTGGCCCACAGTTTGATGACCATATGATGTACATCTATTGTTATCTATAAATCATGGCAACCAGTAGCATGGTATATGGATATAGATCTAGGAGATTCCATTATTATGAGAATATGTGCTTAGAGTATTGCACTGTTAAGTCTGTTTTATGAAAGGAAAAAGGATGCTAATCACATTAACAGTATTTATTTTCATTTAAAAAGGATCATTTGGCGACCCCATGGGCCCGGTTGCCAACATAGCTAGTCTGCCCATGAGGGGAAGGGGGAGAGGGTATCTGTTTCTATGTTAGTTACTGTCATCACTTTTCTTATCTTAACTTAGAAAATACTAAAAAAAAGATGATTACGTCCTAGGTGTGTTCCTAGGTCAATCTAGCCATGCATGTTAACCAATGACTTAAATTCTGCCAAGTCATTGGTTGTCCTAGTATATGAAACAAAGAATATACCTTTATCTTTGTGTCTTTATGGGTATGTTATTAGGTTGTTGTTTTTTTATTTGAAGTTCAGGGTTTTATGTATAATTGCTACTTTACTTTTGAGTCTTCTGTCCTGAGGGCTTTCTAAATTTTCTTGAGTTGAGGATCCCAATCCACGTCAGCTTCTAGAAGGTCAAAGTAACTAAAATAATTATCGGAGAAGGTTCCAGGATTCTGGAACGTACGATCAGAGAAAGTATAAATTAATGGAAAGTCAGTCAGACGGGGTCCTCGCATAGTAGTAGTTCTTGAGAGCGTTGGTCCTCGCTCAGTCCTCGATTAAGTAATAAGTTTCTTGATATTAGCGGGTCCATTAGTTAAAGTTTTATTAGTTGAAGTTGAAGTTATACTAAGTGAAGTTATACTAAGTGCAGTTATACTAAGTGAAGTTTCATGTATCATTTAAGTTTTATTATGAAGTATCAAGTCAAGTTGTTATTGAATTAAGAAGTTAATTTGATGTGAAAGTTGAAGAGGTTATTAAAGAAGTTTGAAGAAAATACAGATTGAAGTTTCTTTCTTCATTTCAATTGAATCTAACTTTTACATTTATAAATACGCATTCCTCATTTATTTGTTAATGCTAACTATACTTCGAACAGTGGACATCAACCCTACATTTAAGTTGTTTCTATAGTTTATTCATGTATTTATACATGTCCATGATCATCTAGATCTACTAATGTCTAGATTATTTTCTTACCTGTGCATGTACACCTGTATATGAACACACACACATATATATATATATATACATATAGCTAATGTTTGCTTTGCAATGCAAGTATTGAACTTTAACATGCACCCTCAGACCTGAGAGTTAGCCTCGTGTGTCTACCCCCATCATCTTTGGCCAGTCGGCCTGCATTGGCTATGTGCCCTATTCTAACCCTTCTCATCACGGTCCACTCTTCATGAGCGACTGTGGGCTCGTTTACCTGTCGGTCGATAAGGTCAAAAGGGCCACATCCCTGTAATGTTGTCCCCACTGCTTCCTTCCTTATTTACGCCCCTGCCTTGTAGATTTATATATGTATTTGTATTGTGCTCCCATATAAGTTATTATTAGATTTAGTAAAATGTTGTTAGCATGTGTCTTAGTTAGTCTGAGGGAAACGCTCCTGTCAAGGATGCGCCCTTCACCAACCAGCCAGTATGATCTAATAATTCAGGCTCCTTTCACATCTCATCTAATAGCCTCCTACACCAGGGCTGGTGTGTTTTGTTGCCCGAAGGGAACTCACAGCAGCTCTCCACACATTCCCGTTGAGGGTGAGTTACTCATCACCCTTGGCCAGAACTGAAGGCATTCCAGACTAAAGTTCTAGGACCGGTCTGTACCTACCAAAGGAGTAAGCCCACCGCGTGGCATCCTCATCCTCATCACAATAGAACCTGCTTACCTGCATGATGTCAAGCGACTAACTACCAGCTGAGAGGAACCCAACTCATTTCACCTCTGAAGGAGAACCTTGGACAAAGATATAAGTGGTGGACAGCCGAGATAAGCAAACCATATACTAGCACTTGAGCAACATCCCAGAGATAAAATTGTCTTACAAACTATCCTTAATCTATTTGTACATCCCCCCAAACTCATTGATTGTATAACTATTTATCACCTCCTATTAAATATTGTTTCTTTCACAAAATCATAAAGCTTTGGTTCTTGCTTCTGTCCACGTGCCTATGCAATATCAACATTTATTTATTGCATTTTAGCCGGAAGACTTTTACACTAGGAGTCACAGGCCCATCATCTCCATTGGAAAGTACAAACTGTCCGATCGGCGGACATATTCCACCACACCTAAATAATATATTGCAGGAATAGGAAGGATTCCCTGGGTTGGTGAATGGCCAGTCTCTCATTTCTGGTCACTAAATGACGGCTTTCCTTTGTCCAATGTTGTTGTTTTTTATTTACTAGCCAGAGACACTGTGGTTATAAATAACACTGCCCATCAAATCATACTTTTTAAAATGTATATTATTTTTTGCATTCAATAAGCAATCTCACATTTTAATAAAAAAAAATTTACAACAAAAAAACAACAACAAATAATTTAACAATATTTATATTTTTGATAACTTTATTTGAACAAAAAACAATATTATAAAATACTATTATTTACTATTATTATATAGATCTTGTAAGTGTTGCTATGAAAATGTTATATTTATGAATTGTCAAAGCTGTATTTTTATCACTAAGCACTAAATATTTGTTAAACCAAACTACAAAAAAATCAAGAAATCTAACATTTATTTCCTGCATTTATTTACTTTTATATCGCGTGATCACCATATTCACCTTTTATACAATTATGGTAGGATTAAGGAGCATAGTAAGCAGCTATGGCAAATGTATTCTACATTGGTACACGCTTATTGCGCCAGTTATGGACAAATATCAAGGACATTGTGAAGGTTGAACTTATTTCTGTTTTACCAGATAAAAAAGTTTAGGGCAATCTTTACAACATCTGAATGAATGTCGTCATCTGCATTAAGTCTACTTCTGTATGTAATAAGTTGAAGAATTTTTTTGGAAGATTGCAAAAGAGAAATCCGTCTTTATAATCGCCATCCTTGCCTACATCAGTAAGTATGATCCATTTGCAACATCTTTAGATTCTTCAAGCAGGATGATAAATATTTGAAGTGAAGCCAGATCCTTCACAGGTCTCGTCCAACATCACAAGAAAAACCTTCACCTGGAACCCCAAAGAATACATGGCGCCGTTATTTGGAAGCCTATACTTAGCAGATGGGCAAGATGTTCTGGACAGTTGGAGAGATTTATCCAGAACTGAGACGCCTGAAAGGAGGAGGTTGATGACCAAGGCCTCAATGCAGAGTTATATTTTCCGGGATTATTTGATGGCTAATCACCAGACGTGTCAGCTATTCTGTCATTAGATATGGAGATTGAACGTAATTGAATAGTTCTAGTTAGTACGGCTCCAGTTATTACTGGTACTCGAACAATGTATTTGGCCACTAGCAACAGTAAGTCCTCAGCAATGATGTGAGGTTTCATATTGATTACATATTGACATCAAACATCAGAGATTTGCCGACAACGACATAAAGTATTTGAAAAATTTAAAAAAATGTAAATTTGAAAGTCAAGAAAACCAAAACTTTACTGCTGGCAAAAAAAAACTAGCAGTCGTCGAACGGTTGAAGTTTCTATTTTGGTGGCCTTCAGAATTGCCCCTGCGTTTTGCGTAATATTTTATTTTTAATGTCAAAAACACTCATTTGGAAGCCCCCCCCCCCCCCTGAAGTGGGGGACCGGAAGGATTTTCAAATTATCCCCCCTCCTTCCCCCAACCTAACTACGCCATTGCCCACAACTCATCTATTCTATGTACTTTACAGGGACTATAGGATGAGCAGAGCAATAACGGCTGTATATTTAGAATTGAATGTACATCTACAGTTGACTTTAGGGATCAGGTCTTAAATGATTACATCCAGGCATTCTCTATAATTAGAGATCACAGGAGTGATACACTATTTTATATAATAACTTAAGGAGCACACATCCTTGACTCTGTGTACAGACAGTGTGTCTCATAGTAGAATATATAGCTAATCAAGGTAATGGACTACCGTAGATCTGTTTTTGTTTTTTTTCCTTTCAGTTACGTTGGGTTGACGTGTTTATTGTGTAGCGTACTGTCCAATTGTCCATGGATAGTACAGTTGAGACGCATAGTCGATCAACTAATTTATGCAACACAATTTTTAAGGTAACTTTTCTTACTTTTTGTTTTTAAAGCATACATTTTAAACAGATAAAGCTCTAATGAATTCAGCGACCTATATCATTTCTACCTTTTATGTGCATTTTTTTTAAGAAAAGTAAAATAACAATAAAAAAAAAACTTGTGTGTAAGAAGCTCAATATTTAAAGAAGAGATTATTCTAAACATAAATTGAATTGCTTCGATTGATAGCTCAGGGATATATCGTATAATACAGTCAAGTGTCATATGATATGTTCTCTGAACTGTCGTCTCTAGGTCAGTCGTTTAGAGATGCGGCGGTCTTTCATTCTGCAGACGTGTCCTGCCCATCGCAGCTGGGACTGCATCAGGATTGTGTGGATGCTTAGCAGACCCGCTCTTCGAAGGACTTCAGTGTCTGGTATTTTGTCTTGACATTCAGTATTTTTCTTAGACATGTCATGTGGAAGTGGTTCAGTTTCTCTGCATGTTTTCTGTACACTGTCCACGCATCTAACACAAAGAGCAATGTAGGTAGGATGACAACTCCATAGCTTTGTATTTGTGGTGAAACCTCGTCTGTTCCAGACATTTTTAAACAGTCTGCCATAGGATGCAATGGCCTTGGCGATACGCAGGTCGATTTCATTATCGATCTTTCCATTTCTGGAGAGTGTGCTGCCAAGATACGTGAATCTGTCTACTGCGTTTATATCTTGTCCATTTATCTTGATGCTTGGATCCGAGTAGGCTTTCCCTGGAACAGGTAAATATAAGACTTCAGTCTTTTTTCGCTCTGAAAATGATCTGCATAGCATCGTCAGTGACTGCTCAAGAGCATGCTCGGACTTAGGCCTAACCATTAACACAATAAATGATGTAAAGGCCTATATATAAATACTTTTTTCGTTTTCGAATTTCTGGCATTTTTTTCTCAAAAAATGTCACAAACGAAACGAAAGTGTCAAACTATTTGAAGCAAGACATTCTTTCGGCATTTCCTTTTCAAAATGTTGTTTATTTGTATTTATGAACAATGTTATTTTGCCCCCCCCCCCTTTCTTTTTAACATAAATTTTAACAAATGATGCAATATAATAATGCAATTTGATAAACGCTGTGTCATTGTTTAATCAACAGAACTCAAAATGTATCAAAATATATCCAGCGTTACAATTTGGCTAAACACATGTACAATATATTGCGGCCGTCTCTGAAAGTAGAATGTTATTCTCAAGCATGACACTTGACATCAAGATGTGTATTCAAGCTCTCTTTTGAACAAACGTATTGGTTTTATCAGTTCATATCGCCAGTCACTGACTTAATAAGAAAGGAAGACTAATTTCGTTAAACCTTTCAATCCAAGAAGAAATGTTTGAAGACAAAACAAGAGAAAGACTTGGTGGAGAAAACTACGGATGTCCAAGATTGGTCATTTGTCCATTCTGCATCAGTCAAATTATTGTTTCATCTAGTCCTGGTTCTGTTACTGACAGTTGTTGTTTCAACTGCAACGGCGAGTACATAACTTGGAAACGTATTTACTTGACCAAGATCAGAGAAATGCTCTAGCCGTAGCCAGAAAGAATTTAGATTTAGATCCAGCACCAGACCTGTCAGTACAGGACGGTGAAGTCATTAAACATAAAGAAAACATTGAACCCGGGCGCCTGCAACGATTGTCCGAAAGTCAATCCAATTCCAAGAGTCACTGAAACGTTCTTTCATAAATTAACCAGAAATGTAAGAAACGCTCAAAGTACTAATAGCCAAATCAATATTCACGATGTATTACAAAACTACTGCGAAGATGTGAACAAAAAGAAAGTCTCTCGTAAAAGTAAGTTAGAAATAACTGTTTAAACACATTAAAGAACTTATGTCTAATGTGCGTCCTGAAGTAAGATTGATATTGTTTTCTACCCACAGACCTATATATATATATATATGTGATTCTACCTGTAGTGAATAGACAGGTCACAGACAATTGTTTTACTAGTACTACTAAAAAAATGCATGTCCCTTAAACGTAATATAGATGAAGATATCAATAAAACACGGAACAGTGCTGCACTGAGAGGTAGATGGGCTGTAAAGTACACTTGACTATTATTGGCATTAAATTACAACCCAATTACCTACTATACTATGTAAAGACATATGTTTCTATAAGGAACGGTTGATTATGGTGCCATATGGCTAGCACAACGACCAACCGCCTTTAATTGGGTCGACTCAGGGGCGTGCTAAAAATCCCGAAATTCAAAATCCCAGTCTTCACCAAGATTCGAACCAAGTAACCCAGGTTCGGAAGCCAAGCGCTTAACCACTCAGCCACTGCTCTTTGTTAAGGCGGAGAAATTGGGTAAGGGGGAAGGAAGTAAGAAAAGAGATATTCGTTAAAGTAAGAAAAAAAGGGAGGAAGTCATGTGAAAATAAACAATATTGAGTCTGTGACCATGGCAACGGGAGTTTTATATTATAAACATTAGTACCCAGAGACTATACCGGTTTGAATATTTTAGAAATATTTTTGTAGGTCCTAACGACGACATTGTGCGATCGGGAAGCGACATCGGCTTATTAGAATTGTTTATATCTTCTCTAAGTTCTAAATGTCAATGTAGAAGTCGATTTGAATACAAAGTGTCCCCCTAAACTATATTCTTCCGCATCTCGTGCAGATAAAGCCGTTGTCCGTTGGCTGTGTTTCTTTCAATCTTCTGTACTTGTCTTCACTAATTGCTTACCTTGGATCTCAAATGTGTATCCTGCAGAGAGCTCTTCAACCGTCTCTTTCAGTGGCCATCTACTGCCAGGCACAGTTCTCTATGCCAGTGAATATGAAAGGGCCCCTGAGTTGATCTTTATAATGATGACGGGCTGGAGGGGACACGTGTTACACTGTCCTACGTTTAGCTCGTCAGTTAAGTTCACCATTGGCATGTGATTGTCTTCCCTGGGGTATAGGTTCCAGACAAGCGTAGCTTTCGATAGGTAATTAGTGCTCTATACTGTCCACACCGAACTCCAGCAGAACACATTTATTTGAGATGTAGCCCTGTAGTTTAGTTTTAAATTGAACTATTATTAATGTATTACACATATACCGGTAATAGCTTATATAAACTGATATTGTATTGCTTTCTTTTTTTTTCAGATCTAAAACAACACAATGATAACAATATCGGCATTTGCTTTTCTTTTATTTCAATGTAATAAAATAGGTATGTTTTTAACAAATGTTTTATTTTATTTTTGAAAATAAAGGGTAAAGGTATAACTAAATATCCTACACTTATTTTTGTTATGTTTTGCCTGAGATCTGGTAGTGCGGTTTCGCGCGCTGGGACTGTCGTTTGAAATTATCGATGGTGCCGGGTTTTAAACCCTTACCGCTTCCATCTCCGGTCGTCTTGCGGGAGGTGTGTGGACTAGGAAGTAAACTATTTTCAGTTCTGAAGGAACATCCGAAACATGTAGGACATTGGACAATTCTATGGGGGAATCATGTGACAGTTACAATACATATTTAAATGTTACCTAAAGTAATTTTTTTCTGTATACTCTTATAAATGATGAATAATTGATTATTTCAAACTAATGTAAAAAAGAAACAACGTCTTTTAATTGAAATATTTTAATTTTTGAAACAATGTTTTTTTACTTGGTTTTTAATCAAAAATTTACATTGTATTGTCCTCATTATGACATTGACCGGCCTCGTCCTCTCCTCAACCTTGCTGCCAGGACGTCTCGCCTCCCTTGGGCAGAATGTTATTCACTAGTGTGACAAACTTTCTGAGCATTAAGAGTTTAGTAAGTTTGATCCTTGTAAGTGTTTGACGAGGCTGTCTTGTTGATGACGTGTTGTCTCACGTAAAGACTCAGAAGAAATGCTAAAAGGTAGAAGACACTAGAGTCGCGCTTTCACAGAAGCATTAAAATGTAATCTTTATGAGAATATTTGGAATCTATCTTGAATCATAAGCGTACTGCTTGGAGATTATATATCAGACAATACACAAATAAGAAATAGACAAAATTATATGTATATTTGTACCAAATGCACAAATATGTTCTTTAATTCTTTAATTTAATATAATCTGTCTTAAATTCCGTTTGAAAGTGATGTATATTTATGATAAAAAACACAGGGAATGACTTGACACCTGCATTTCATAGCATCTTATTTTAAAGATCCGCCTTAGGCATCGGGGTTGAAGACATTAAGCTTTTTTTTCCTGTCATGAGTAGGTTGACCATGTTTCACTTCCGTATAGCAAAGTGCTCACACAGGTCCCGGTAGGACTAGGGCTTTAGTATTGTTAGTCAGCAAGATGTTGTCCCCACACCGTGACATGCTACCCATTTCTTTGGCTATTCTACTGTTAAAGTCTGTATACAGTAAATTATCTTTGGGTATGATGAAATCAAGATAGGAAAAATGGTCAACAGTTCTAATTGTTGGCCATTAATATGGGGTTACGTGAGGTGCAGTATTTTGTGTTTCTGAACTAGTATCTTTAGTCTTGCTTTGTGACTAATAATAATAAGCCGAACTTCTTCCAAGCAGCAGATAGTTTGTCAACCAGGGACTGAGTCAGCCACAATAGGGCCGCTTTTATGCCATCAAACAAAGCTTTACTATTTTTCTAAGTAGAGACTTTTCTTGAATTCTGTTGTAGGTGCTTGTTCAAAAGTTGTTTGCACATTGTCTAGCCATTTGTTTTGACTCTTTATTAGCAGTATTTGAAGGCTTGTACAGACTTAGGACTAGGCTTTGTCTTGGTGAGCGAGGTGTGCAGATCTAGGACTAGGCTTTGTCTTGTGAGCGAGGTGTGCAGATCTAGGACTAGGCTTTGTCTTGTGAGCGAGGTGTGCAGATCTAGGGACTAGGCTTTGTCATGTGAGCGAGGTGTGCAGATCTAGGACTAGGCTTTGTCTTGTGAGCGAGGTGTGCAGATCTAGGACTAGGCTTTTGTCTTGTGAGCGAGGTGTGCAGATCTAGGACTAGGCTTTGTCTTGTGAGCGAGGTGTGCAGATCTAGGACTAGGCTTTGTCTTGTGAGCGAGGTGTGGTGGATCTAGGACTAGGCTTTGTCATGTGAGCGAGGTGTGCAGATCTAGGACTAGGCTTTGTCTTGTGAGCGAGGTGTGCAGATCTCGATGCAACGTTCCACCAGGTGTAAGATTCCATCTACGGGGTTATTATTAAAAAAAAGTTATTTTGCAGTTTAGAATTACAATAATGTTAATAAATATTTATTTTAGGGTATATTTTGTTAGAATGTTGCAAAGATTAAAATAAACCAATAATAATAACAAATACATCTAAGAAATGTTTGGTGGTAAGTTAATCAAGTTAATATGTTGACATATTTCATTATTGATGTTAGTTTGCTTAGTAGTTAGAAGTTGAAAGTAACATTCAATGTTTTCTAGAAATATATTAAACATTATCATTTAAAGCTTTCATGATGTCAGCATGCAAACTGTTCCTCTCATTCATTTATTTGCCTTCCTATTAGTATTTTAAAAGTGTAGCCGCCTTGTGTTTTAATTGATTCGTCATCATTGCTCTTTAAGTCTAATCATTTCTAGAAAACGAAAACATAGCTTCTTAACATCACTTAACTGTATTAGACATCTAATTTTTTAAAATCATATTTAAGACAATTTAATAACTTTTATGCATCCTCGACCACAATCTGAAATGATATTTTTGTAATCAGATACAGACTATTTTTATAGACATTTAACTTAGCAATAATTTTTATTAAAAAAAAAATCACAATAATCATTTTTTTTCCACTATATATAATTATCTTCTTTTTTTTAGACACACTTCAGATATTTGTGGAAGAAATGCAAATTATAACACTTCAATGCTCACCCCTTATTTCTTCAACTTATTCTGTGGATGTGTATTTTGTCATAAATGCCACAGAAAACAAAGTATTCTCTTGTTCAAGCGCAGGCAAGATCGCATGTATTAGTTATTTGAATGGATGTGTTTCTGAAGTCAATGCCAGCGGTTCTTACTTCCAATAGAATTCAACAGATTTAAAATTTAGACGATCATTAAAAGGAGTAAAATGTTATTTCACACTCAATAATGGTACTCCTTTCTTTTCTAATGATGTTGCAGTTGTGGCTAAGATTGAGTTTTATATATTTATATTCATTGTTTTCTGCCACCCTCTCGCTCTTGATAGTTATGTTATACGTCAGTAAATACCTTGCCTCAAAATTATAAGAATTGGACTTCCTCGTTCAGTGGTTACCCATTCAAGGTAATCATTGGGGCTAAGTAAATTGGACGACTTCCCAAACATGGAGTCTGTATTACCAAGTTTTTATTTTATTTTTATTTTTTTTGTTTTGTGTGCAGCCAAAGGAGACGGCCGGGTACTCAATGGTATGTAACGGCGAGCTAGAGCTAACGTTCAGTGTGTGTAAGTAGGGCACGATTATCCGCAACAAAAAATAGAGCTCTCTTGCGGAATAATTTGCTCTGCATACACATAGAAATAGGTATGTAGCTTACGCTGGCAAGACCTCTATAGAAATAACGATGTAATTAGAAATTACATAATGGACAATGTAGAGAGACTGCTTATCATTCAAAAGCTGTGCTGGTTAGGGCATATTATCACGTAAGGAGGATGACCATATGCCGATTTTTGGTAAACTGAAAGGTAATCGAATCAACATAGGTCTCCCCCGTGGAAGGTGGATGATCTTATCTAAGCTTTTACATTATGTCAGTGCTTAAAAGAGAACATACTTATATCAAATGAAAATAAAAACTACATTCATAATTCAGTTAATGTTTTGTTTTTCAGCCAAAGCACAAGGGGTTCAATGTTTTGACTCAATATTAAGCAATAGCAACAAAAATATTTCTATTACCTGCATGACATCTAAAATATATCCAGCTGCTATTTGTAATTTTAATGTGAGTTACAAGTATATATTTTACGTAGTCTTCTCTGCATATCTATTGATATTTGGTTACACAATTTTCCTTTCAACATAAAATAAGTACCATTTTAACACTTCCTTCTAACGCCAGTATTTGTAAGTCTCACAATACAATTAACTTGCATCTTACTAAGTAAAAGTTGTATTTTCTGAAAGCCACAATGAATGCACCATGCTTGCCACACAAAATTTTATTTTGGCCTGAGAATTAAAGAAAATGAATGAATCTTTTAAGCTATCCTCTTCCCGTTCAAATAGGAAAATCTTATTCACAATATTATCCATCCTTTACACATGAACTATTGTTTTATGTCCTTTGTTTTAGATTTATACTTTCACAAAACCTTTATCTAGATACTCATATAATACCCACTTAGTAATGAAAAATTGAATCCTAATCTTAGCAGTTTCAACCTTTCCTAACAGATTAGAACTGTACTGTACAGTTATTTATCGAATATTTCAGAATCTCTTTGATACTATTTAGTTGGGGCCCATTTTTGTATGGCGTCTGCAAATCATAACGCTAACATAATATTTGTCTGGAACTCCACTTTTTCTTTTCCATTGTCCGCATTTTAACCATCACCTGTATTATTTGGTATATGTTACATTTAATAATAATACTAATATTCATATATCTTATTATAGGTTAATAGTTTGATGTTTCTTGAAAGATTTGGCCGCATCAATAGTACAAGTTTCGATTTGATTTTATAGATAGAACACACGCGTTTTTGATATCGCCACCACTTATTTCTTCAACTCCAAAAAAATAAAAAAAGAATATGAACAGGCGACCTGTTATAGCTTCAGGAAAAATTGTGTGTGTGTGTGTAATTGGTCAGACAGATGGGTGGTGTACTGCCAGGAGTGCCAAGTAATATGTTCATAAAAGTTACTTCGAAAAACAACATCAACCTATTTCTTACCATTTGATAAGATTAGTAACATAAAACTTAGCTTGTGTTGACAGTTTGACTGACGGTACTTTGACTAGGGTTAACAACTGATAAGCTTAGTATTGTTGACTGATGTTATTGAAATAGATTTCCTTATTCTTACTGGTTAGGTCTGATGGAATACATTTTTTACTTATGTCGAATCTGGAGCACCGGTATTAGACGAGTGTTTCTCAAACTTTCACCAGTGGCATCCCTCCAAACAAAGAAAACTTCATTTGCTCCACATTTAGCCAGCTGAGGTCTAGAGCGAGATGTTAGATCCCACAGTCAAGTCGGAGAAGATTTTCAGGATATAAGGAACAAAAACTTAGACACATGTAAAACAAAATGTTCCCGTTTTTCTTGCCATATGTATTTCTAATATACTGAATTCCAAATGTACTTAATAAATGTTTCATTCAAGCTAGACTTTTTAAAATAGGAAAATGATTTGTTGATAATTTAAAATTGTTCAGTGGAAAAACAATAATTTTAGAGATAGTATTGGAGAGGCTGAGACAGTAAGGAGTCTGGATAGCGTAGAAATACGTCGAACTTTTTCTCCTAGTAAGAAGAGTTCTTCAAAATAGTATATGAAGTGGTGAGACAAAGCAATATACAGGTCAAAGAAGTCGCAGCAGCACTGCCCACTGATTTTAATCAACCCTTTGAAAATAGCGCACGTAGGTCTGTAATGAGTGTGATCGTCGTAAGACGTATTGTCGAGGTCTTTTTTTAAAGCTGCATTAAAGTCGTCAATACAACCTACTAGAGTTGAGTGAAATTCAAACGTTTCAAAATGTCTGAAGATAATTTTAAAAACATATCAATATTAAGACTAGATAAGTGAATTGAGCAGCACTCCCCCCCCCCCCCCCAAATATAAGTTTGAGAAATGCTGTCCTAGAAGTGAGTGTACCATAACAGACAAAAAAAGGGGGTGGGGGGTGTTTGTCATCCCTCCACTAATGCACTAAGTCTGGCCTTGATTGTTAACAGAATTCAACTAAAGAATATCATCATCCAATATGGTTAAACGAAAAGTGTATAGAAATTGATGTCTAAAGAACTGATCAATGGATTTCAGAACTAATTAAATGGAACAGAAATTGTTTGCAAAAGAACAGAAATGTTCCTTAGGGAGTTCATGCTATGTAGCAGATAGAAAATGGCATGATAAGTTTTTGTTTTTTTTAAGCCACTTTGAACTCTAACCTTCAACTGACCATTTCTTTTTGGTTTAGGAGATAAGCAACACCTGAGACTTATGAAATGATTGAAATATATGAGATTTAACAAAAGCCATTATGCAGCGTGCTTGCATCAATTATAACTGTAGTGGAAATCCAATACTTGTAAAGAAGCATCCAATTGCTAAGGTCAAGATCACAAACTACAAGCAGTGAAAATAAAAAATCAAACAAGATTGTAAAAAAAAATATTTATTACAGACACTAGAAAACAACATTAATGATAATAAAATGTGGTCTTAGCTCAATGTCTCTAGCACTAACTGAACTAGTCATATGCCCATGACTTTTCTGGAATAAAACAAAAACCTACAAGCTTCAAGACTAAACATTTCAATTTAAATGCAAATAAAAGACAAAATAGCTGATAAAACACAAGGACAAAATAAAGTAAGGCAGGAAATAAGCAACTGGAATGATTGCCAAGTATTAAAACCTACATTCAATCATTTTGTGGTATTGTTTCAGACATATTTTGCAACACAGTTAACTACAAATACACACATACATACAACGAATTGAATGTAGAGAATGTTTGTTGTTAAAGTATTTCAATATTTAATTTGTCATCCAGGTTGTTCTTTTTTTTTGTGTTTTTGTTTTGCTGAGAGATCAATGTATCTGCAAGATTATCTGCCCTTTGCTCCACTACCTGCCAACAAGTGGGAAAACAAACTCTTGTCACACTTTATTCACAATGAAACAACAGTGAAATACTAACAAACAAATGTTTAAACAAAAACATCTGCTATGTACATTTTAATAAGCTCCTTATGGCACCAAATAGAAAGTAGAGTGCAGTCATCACAAAATCAAATCACAAGACAGCCATGTTGTCATGGCCAGATTTTATCAGAATGTGTAAGAAAATAAAAGTAAACACTGAAGAAACAAGTAGATAACCACAAAACAAATTGTCAACACAAGGGCAAGTCTGAAACTTCAAAGATTATAAACACTGTTGTCCATGGTGTCATGAGAAAATAACAAGAACATGTTCACTCTTCATTTCATTTGTAGCAATATAGCTGAAAGCAGTGAGGCACATTCAATGTATTCATGTTGTTGTTCTTTCAAACTGCTACATTGAGATTCTGTTTGTGAGTACATTAATTGAGTGTACATTAATTTAAATTATTTTACTATTTCATTTTTGTTTAGAATGTTCAATTGTACTATGTTTAGAAAAATTTAAAAAGATTCAATAGAAACAAGCAACTTATAAAAACTGAAAATAACTAAACACTCAAACATACACAGTGGCTCTTGGCAAAATATTTCAGAAAATATTAGAATGACAACTTAAAAAAACAACAACATAGCAATCAAACAGTTGCAAGTGGGTTGAAACCAAAATGTCAAAAAGGTGGTGTTTGGGAAGTGTAAAATAAGGACCTATATAAATAAAAATCTTAAAAAAAAAAAGCCTAAAAAAAAAAAGGTGTATATAAATAAATTCAAACTCTTATAATTGATAAATGCAACTAATGTCTTACACTGAAGAAGAAAATAATGTAACAATATCAGAGAAAATATTTTGTGATTTGAACACAAGGTAAAAGGTCACTTGGTTAATACATGTACAGTCAACTAGTAAGGAGGGATAGCTATCAGCATATTATCATCAGAATAAATATACAATTTGGAATCTCTATGTTATGTTTACAAATTTAAATGTACATAACCATACTTATTATTTAAGTATTTTATTTTCGTAATTTCCCTCATGAATAGTTGAAATTTCCCTCATTCCAAAGTAATGAGAAGAATACAGTGTGTAACATCCCTGACAATACTTCTTTTATAATGGTGCTACAACAGAGTTCATTGGACTGAACTCAAAACATAAAGCAGACATTTCAAACAATATATCTTTCTTTAAATCAACTCCAGTAATAGTTTGAGTCACAGTTCAGTAAAGAATATCATGTTTTGTGTCCGCCATTAGGTTAGGCAGTTATGACAATGAGGAATATTGTTCAAGTCCATTTTAGTTTAATGCCTTCATTGACAAATAATGAGCCCCTACATAAATATAGTATGTACATGATATCAATGAAAAACAAAATGAAGTGACATGGAAAATACATTGTTTGGAAGCAAGGGGGAAAGAGGAAGAGGATCATGCCTTGTTGGAGTTGGATGGGATTACTTACATGATGATCATTACATAGTTTATCCTCAATGACTGTACATCAGGTTGGTGTAAACATTCAAATACAGTGTTTGCCAAACCAAATATTCAAATCATGAATATGGTTAATTGTTATATCTATAATCACTTGAGGGCAAAGTAAAGGCATTTTTTTTTTGGCTGGCCCACATATCCCACATATCTAGTAAACATTGCCTACCAAAACATGAATGATTCTTCAAATATAATAGGAAATTCTCAGGAGGCCTAGACTTAACTTACTATGACCTTAACCAAAAGTACGGCACACTGAAACAGTTTTTAGGCCAATATATTGTTTACATTTATTTTTTAACTAATTAATATTGAAACATACTATTTGACTGCCTTTCAATAAAACTTTGAGGGAAAACACTACATAATGTTTGTTTATTGACATTTTACAATGTCCATTTTTTAAAATTAAAACATTTAACTTGCCATTTTGAATTAGTAATTATTATTCATTGAATTCCACCAGGTGCCAGTAAAACCTGAACTCTAGCAGGTGACACTATAGAGTGGATGAATCCTACAATGTACATACACAAAGTCCAAGCAATCACTAGTTCATCAGCAAAAATGTAATGCTTAGCAATGCACTGATGTCTCTACTTGACTACAATTACATGTACAAAATATTTAGATCATCTTTGTTCCTGTCACCTAGACAAATATCAAATATCTAGTAAGTTTTAATTAAGACAATGTCAATCTATCATATCAAATAATTATATATATATATATATATATATATATATATATATATATATATATATATATTGTCACGTATTACGAATTGAATTCTACTTTTAAATGGCTTGCCTAGGGGAACGTGACAATAGAAAAGGAGTTGTGTCACTTATCTTAAGTCTGAATTTAATCAAAGACTTACAATGAATAACAAAAAAAAAATGACACAAGAAATCGGAAGGTAAACTATCAACTTAATGTTTAATCAAATATAAAGTTACAAGAAAGAAAAATAAACATTTACTCAATACAGAATTGATGTGTTGACCAAAACCCTTTTACAAAAATGGCATGTAAAAATATTACAATACAAAAGTTTGAAAATGTAATTACAAATACAAGCAAGCAAGGCCTTGTAAAAAAAAAAACTTACACGATCAAGTGGCATACCACGCACGGGTCGCGCAATGTCTCCGCTATTCTGTCCCACGGCTGTCTCCGTATGTCTGTCCGTCAACGTTACGCGAGCGGTCTTATATAATCTACCGCGCGTCGATATCTCGTATATTCTAGAACAGAAAGTCATCAACACCCAGATCTAGAACGCTCTTCAAAGAGACAGAAAAAAAAACACCCTCCTTTCAACCAGAGGTACACACACAGGTCAAGGACCGGTCACTGTCTGTGTGGCTTGACGAATAAAAAAAAAATTTATTACACAAGGGGCAGACAACCTCCCCGTCTCTCGACCGCAACAGGTCAAAAAAAAAAAAACAACAATGCCTAGATACGTAACACCTCCCTCCTAAAAATAAAAAGTTTACATTTCCACAAAATGGAAATCTTTTTAGAATTACAAAAAATATTTACATTACAGAATGTATTTATCATGATATATATATAAAAAAATATACATCAAAATACTTTTTACAATCTAGATAAGGCATCGGCGATAACATTTTCGCTGCCTTTTATGTGTTTAAGATCTAGGTTGTACTCTTGTAAAAATAAACTCCACCTGAGAAGTCGTTGGTTCTTGCCAGACATTTTGTGGATAAATGTAAGGGGATTGTGGTCAGTAAATACAACCAGTGGCCATCTGGACCCACTGATATAAAAATCAAAGTGTTGTATAGAAAGAATCAACCCAAGACATTCTTTTTCCACAGTAGAATAATTTCTTTGATGTCTATTAAATTTCTTGGAAAAGAAACAAATAGGATGCTCTACTTGGAAATTATCTTCTTGGTAAAGGACTGACCCAACACCTGTGTCACTGGCGTCAATAGCTAACCTAAAAGGTTTTCCGAAGTCAGGAGCCATCAAAATGGGGGAGCTAGATAATATCTGCTTAATTTGGTTAAAGGCTTTCTGACATTCATTCGTCCAAGTAAATCGGACATTCTTTCTCAGGAGGTTTGTTAAAGGACTGGCAATGACAGAAAAATTTTCGCAAAATTTTCTATAATATCCAGACATTCCCAAAAATCTTCGGAGTTGTTTCCGATCAGCAGGAATAGGGAAAGCTTGGATAGCTTCTACTTTGGCCATTACAGGTTTCACCTGGCCTTGTCCTACAATATGGCCTAAGTATTGGAGGGAAGCCTGGCAAAAATCACTCTTACTCAGGTTTACAGTAATTTTTGCATGTAAAAGTTTAGTAAAAAGACAATGCAGTTGTTTACAATGGCTAGAAAAATCTTGGCTAAAAATTACTACATCGTCTATGTATGCGTGGCAATTCTCCATGTCAGCAAGCAGGGCATTTATCATTCTCTGGAAAGTGGCAGGAGCATTCTTCATGCCAAATGGCATCACTTTGTATTGGTACAGACCATCAGGGGTGACAAAGGCGGAGATTTCCTTTGCCCTATCAGTCAGGGGAACCTGCCAATAACCTGAAAGTAGGTCTATTTTGGTGATGTACTTAGCGTCACCAATACGATCTATGAGATCGTCTATCCTAGGGATAGGAAACGAATCGGTCTTTGTTACAGAATTTACCTTACGGTAGTCTGTACAAAAACGATAAGTCTTGTCCTGTTTAGGTATCAAGACACATGGGGAGCTCCAGCTACTGGAACTTGGTTCAATGAGGTCATTTTCAAGCATATACTTGATTTCTGACCTAAGTATGGCAAGTTTTTCAGGGTTGACCCTGTAAGGATGCTGCTTGACTGGAGTAGCCTCGCCAACATCTACATCATGCATTATAACATTAGTCTGTTTTGGTACATCAGAAAAAATGTCATTAAATTCATTAATGAGTTTCATGATAACTGGCCTTTCTGTCGAAGACAGATGAGACAGTTTTACATCCAAATTCTGTAATACAAAAGAATTAGGTATTTTGTATTGTCCAAATTTCTCCTTTACAATATCATCATCAATAGGAGAAACATGGCTATTTGAACAACTTTTGACTGTATTTAAAACACAATTACTCTTCTCTGAGTGATCTGGCCGAGATACATAAGGCTTCAGCATGTTTATATGACATAACTGAGTCTTTTTCCTACGGTCAGGGGTTTTGATTGTGTAATTGAGGTCACTAATTTTGGTCTCAATTTCATAGGGACCAAAATATCTGGCTTGCAAGGGTTGACCTGGTATGGGCAAAAATACAAGCACCTTATCCCCAGGAGAAAATTCTCTAACGCGGGCCTTTCTATCATACCAGCGTTTCATGCTGGATTGGGTGTTTTGTAAGTTATTTTTGGCCAGAACACAAGCATCATAAAGTCTAGTTTTAAACTTACTTACATAGTCTAAAAGTCCTTCAGTGGCTGTTGGTGACAACAAAGTCTCTTTTATACATTTCAAGGGACCGCGCACCGAATGGCCAAAGACTAAGTCAAAAGGGCTGAATCCCAACGATTCCTGGACGGATTCACGGGTTGCAAACAGCAGCATGTGGATTCCTTCGTCCCAGTCTTTTTCGTGCTCAAAGCAATAGGTTCGGATCATGTTCTTGAGAGTCTGATGGAATCGCTCGAGAGCGCCTTGCGACTCGGCATGATACGCACTCGACATGCAGTGTTTGATGCCCAACTGAGTCATGACTTGCTTGAAAAGATTGGCAGTGAAATTCGTTCCTTGGTCCGATTGGAGGGACTTTGGTAGACCAAATAGAGTAAAGAACTTGATTAAGGCCTTCACAATGTTTGATGCTTTTATGTTCCTTAGAGGAATTGCTTCAGGAAAACGAGTTGAAGCACACATAAGGGTCAACAGGTATTGGTTGCCAGCTTTTGTCCTTGGGAGAGGACCAACACAGTCAATAAGTACTCTGCTGAAAGGTTCTTCAAAGGCTGGAATCGGCTTCAGAGGAGCAACAGGGATCTTTTGATTTGGCTTGCCAACCATCTGACAGGCATGACAGGATCGGCAGTACTGGATGACATCTCTCTTCAAACGTGGCCAGAAGAAGTGTGACATAATCTTGTGGTATGTCTTGTGGATGCCGAGATGACCTGACATTGGTGTGTCATGAGCCAGATTCATGATGTACGCTCGGTATCTTTCTGGTAACACGATTTGATGGCATATTCTCCATTCTTCTTCGTTGGATGCGTCTGGAGGTTTCCATTTCCTGAAGAGCATATCATCTTGGATGTAGTAGCACGTTGATGCTAGCTCTGCCTCTTGTGATGTCATTGCGGTTTCTCGGAGTTTGGCGAGCTCTGGATCCTTCTTTTGGTCCTCAATCAACTGTTTTCGAGTTGATGCCGGCTTTTCAGAATTTGGCGTTGGTTCTTCTTCAAGAGAAGCAAAGAATGTGGTGCTCAAGTCCACATCATCTTGGTTACTGTTGGCCTTGACGACGTTCTTTTCTTGATATGCTTTCAACCTCATTGCCCTTGTTACTGCACACGCTGGATATAACTCTAGGTCTTCCTCGGGTGTGGCAGATAAGTCGGGTGTTTGAGTGACGATGGGTTCGGCTATCACCTTTCCACCTGCTAAGTCATTGCCTAACAGCAATGAGATGCCTTCCAATGGTAATGTTGGTCGGACACCTACAACAACCGGTCCAGTAATGAGATTTGACTTTATGTCGATTAGATGTAGAGGCACATCTATACATCCAAGCTCTACGCCTCGTAACAGGATGCTCTTCCCAGTCGATGATGATTTAGACAAGGGCAAGATACCCTCTAAAAGTAACGATTGTGAGGCACCTGTGTCTCTCAAAATGGTGATAGGTCGTAGACTTGTAGAATCACCGGGTAGTGATACGAATCCTTCCGAAATGAAAGGCTTAAAATCCTCTAATAAAACATCAATTTTGGTTGAAGCAGACTGGACTTGGGTCGAACTCTCGCTGGAGTCATTGACATCTCTAGGAGACGCAGTGGAGAAACTCTTTCTTGAGTCAGTAGAACATCTTGTGGATGTATTTGGAGAACTCTTGATGGAGTCATTGGAACATCGGGGTGATGTCTTATGGGAACTCTTGATGGAGTCATTGGAACATCGGAATGATGTATTATGGGAACTCTGGATAGAGTCATTGGAACATCGGGGTGATGTATTATGGGAACTCTGGATAGAGTCATGAGAACATCGGGATGATGTATTATGGGAACTCTGGATAGAGTCATGGGAACATCGGGATGATGTATTATGTGAACTCTGGATAGAGTCATGGGAACATCGGGATGATGTATTATGGGAACTCTGGATAGAGTCATGGGAACATCGGGATGATGTATTATGGGAACTCTGGATAGAGTCATTGGAACATCGGCTTGATGTATTTGAAAAACTCTTGTTTGAGTCATTGGAACATCGGTTTGATGTATTTGAAAAACTCTTGGTTGAGTCATTGGAACATCGTAAAGATGAATTTGAAGAACTCGCTGTTGAGTCATTTGAACACCGTGGAGACATTTTCGGAGAGTCTTGTACAGTCAATACATTTGAAACAGGTGGTGTCGAGGTATTCTTGATATGACTTGAGGATGAGGGAGTAAACCTCGACGACCACTGTACTGTGCAAGCGCTGACTTTTGAAGGAGCTTTTTCGTTTCTCTTCCTCAATTTCCAACAATCGTCAATTTTATGGCCTTCTCGTTTGCAGTAGGAACAAGTAACTTTACTTGTAGTAGGTTTTCTGTCGTTTGTACTGCTGTTCTTGATGGAGTTGCTAGCAATGGACTCAGGCTGTTTGACTTGTTTTGGCTTGACATCCGTCGTATACTTGGCAAATTGATGTGATATTATATAATCGTCTGCCAACACTGCAGCCTTGTGCACATCTTCCTCGCCACGATCAGCTATATGCGTACGGACGTCCAGCCGCACACAACTCTTGAACTCTTCCATCAGCATTAGGTTCTTGAATTTTGCAAAGTCGGTGCCGATTTCCCTGGAAGTGAGCCATTTCTCAAAGCGTCGCTCCTTTTCCCGCAGGAATTCTACATGGGTTTGGCCATCCGATTTGCGACAATCCCTGAACTGCTTTCGGTAAGCTTCCGGAACAAGTTCATATGCCTTAAGAATTAAGGCCTTAACAACATTATAATCTTTTTGTTGTTCAATGGTCAAAGAACAAAATACCTCTGCAGCTCTACCAGTCAAAACTGTTTGCAGCAAAGTGGGCCACAAAGTTTCAGGTACATTAAAATTTTTCACAGCAAGTTCAAATTGTGGAAAATAATTGTCAATTGTGGCTTCATTAAAGCGTGGAATTATTTTCAAAAATTTTGTTGCTTCAGCAGTATGACTGGCAGGGGAAGAATCTGGTCTTACATTAGCAGCTAACTCTAATTTTTTTAACTCTATTTGTAATTTCATTTCCATTTCTTTCTGCTCTAATTCTTTTTGTTTAATTTCCTTCTGGGCTTCTATTTCCATTTCTTTCTGCTCTCTAGCCGCTGCAAGCTCTAATTCTTTTTGTTTAATTTCTCTCTGCTCTCTAGCCGCTGCAAGCTCTAATTCTTTTTGTTTAATTTCTCTCTGCTCTCTAGCCGCTGCAAGCTCTAATTCTTTTTGTGCGGCCTGTTGTTTAATTTCCTTCTCTTTTAAAGCTAACTGGGCTTCTATTTCCATTTGTTTTAATTTTATCTGAAGTTCTAAATCTGATTTACCCTCATCGGGTCTAAGGGTTTCTAAAAGGTCTTCAGAAAACACTTCCTCGTCTACATAATGGATTACAATGTTATCTCTGATTTCTTGTTTAAGGGCATTTGATTTTATTTTTAACCCTAAATGTTTAGAAATAAGGACCAGTTCCTTCCTAGTAAAAGCATCAAGCTCTTCCACAGAGGGATTTGAAAGAAAAACCTGAATATCCATGACTAACTAACAACTATTACAAGCAAAAAAATGTATACAATGTAAATATACAGTACAAAATCAGTACAACAAAAAACCTTAAGAGAGTTTGGTCAATACTATTGATACTTTACTTCCGACTCTTTGACACAAAAAACTTTTTTTTTTTTTTGTTAAAGTCAACTTCGCCTTTACAAAATTACTCAAGTAAGACGAAAATAGGTTCAGAAAAATATCCGGGACGAAAGCCCTCAAACTTCTTTTGTCACGTATTACGAATTGAATTCTACTTTTAAATGGCTTGCCTAGGGGAACGTGACAATAGAAAAGGAGTTGTGTCACTTATCTTAAGTCTGAATTTAATCAAAGACTTACAATGAATAACAAAAAAAAAATGACACAAGAAATCGGAAGGTAAACTATCAACTTAATGTTTAATCAAATATAAAGTTACAAGAAAGAAAAATAAACATTTACTCAATACAGAATTGATGTGTTGACCAAAACCCTTTTACAAAAATGGCATGTAAAAATATTACAATACAAAAGTTTGAAAATGTAATTACAAATACAAGCAAGCAAGGCCTTGTAAAAAAAAAAACTTACACGATCAAGTGGCATACCACGCACGGGTCGCGCAATGTCTCCGCTATTCTGTCCCACGGCTGTCTCCGTATGTCTGTCCGTCAACGTTACGCGAGCGGTCTTATATAATCTACCGCGCGTCGATATCTCGTATATTCTAGAACAGAAAGTCATCAACACCCAGATCTAGAACGCTCTTCAAAGAGACAGAAAAAAAACACCCTCCTTTCAACCAGAGGTACACACACAGGTCAAGGACCGGTCACTGTCTGTGTGGCTTGACGAATAAAAAAAAAATTTATTACACAAGGGGCAGACAACCTCCCCGTCTCTCGACCGCAACAGGTCAAAAAAAAAAAAACAACAATGCCTAGATACGTAACAATATATATATATATATATATATATATTAAAGCTATTGTATTAATTTATTATCAATGTCTTTTATCACTAGACATGATCAATGTTTCTTGTAAAACATATTTTGATGAACTTAACATAATGTGAAGAGATCAAATTTTCACCTAAAAACTCTGACTGGATAAACAGATTTAAATGCTTATAATATAAAAATAAATTTGATTGAAAAATTATAGTTTTTCCAAAGTAAGTTTCATTATATTATAATTCTATTCATAAAAGTTTCCTTTGCTCTGTTCTCATACCAGGAACCCCCAAATTCTTGGCTCTGTTCTCATACCAGGAACACCCAGATTCTTGAACAGTTAATTCCAATCAAAATGCCAAATGCCAGAGAAAGAGCCATGATCATGCCAGCTATGGGAGCATCACTGGGAGCAACACAGCTAGGAGAGGAGACAAGAAGACTAATTAAAATTCATCATGGATAAAAATACCATCTGCTTTATATGCTCAGAAGAAAAGGCAAATTAGTTCATTGATTTAATATAATAATTTTTTTTTACATAAAAGATTACCTACCTTTACATATAAAACTAAATAAATATGATTGATATTTTTTAAATATTTGGGAAAATATAGATTTGTTATAGTGGACAAATCTAATTCTCCACTAAAATGAATCTCTATACTTTCCCAAATATTTAAAAAATATCTATCATTATATTTATTTATTTTTATATTATAATAACTCTTAACATATTCCATTGTAAAGAGTATTCAGCAAGTCAGTTCCTTGATGGCTTCATGAGCATGAACAAACCATCCTAGTTTTTAAATGTTGAAAAGTTTCTAGTGTAGTCCTGAACAAGGATTCTTTTAAATGAGATTTTACTTTGTTGTCCAATTCTGCTATTATGTCACCATTAAACTTTTACAATACTTTCAAATACAAATTCCAACATTTGCTAACTTAGTAAATCAGGTGAAATACTATAAAATAGATACAATTTTAAATTCTTAGTTCTTTGCATTAAAATTATTTAGAAATGTATTTATTACCAAAAAATGGGAGAATTTGAAATTAAATTAATTAAAATCTATTTTGCTTTCTAATCTACATTAGAGTTGACTATTAATAGTCTAACTGCTACAGCGCAGAGAAGGTGTCAGATTACCAAAAAACTTTTGAATTACCAAAAGTTAGATGTACTTTGAAGAATTTAACCTACATTCAAGAAAATTCTATTTATGATGCTATAAAATATTATCCTAGACATTCAAAGAAATAAAATAGGTGATTGAAAAAAGAATAGAAAGCATGTGATTTTTTAAAAATAGCCATTATTTAGTGCAACTTTCATGCTTATAGCATACTCATAGCGCTATGGTCCAATCTCTTTTGTGGACCACTGGGTAGAGGGTGTTGAACTCAAGCCCCATGATAAGTAGCCAAGTGGTTTTAAGCCTCTCTGCGACCCACCCCACAGCTTTCACATACTGTGCTAAATAAGTATCTACATTCTAAAAATAGATGTATGAATGTATCCATTAATTACATGAATGTACAAGTATTTATTAACAGATCTGAAATAGTCTTTTGCTCCTTTCTACACCAACAATAAGTCACATGACTTTTCTTTGAACCATTCAAATATGCATGTGTAGTGGATGTATACAGCATCTCAGCTTGAAACATACAAAGTTAAAATAACAACTAACCTTGGAGCATACATCATAGTTAAACTGCTACAATAGCCACTGGAAAATGAAAATAAAGCAGATGAAACGATGTAGATTTCATCAATTGTAATTAACACAGGCAAACTTCTTTGTGTTGGACGAAAGTTGGCTAGTATCATCAGGGGGATAAAGATGATCCGAAGTATGACCAAAACATTAATCCACCTTGAATTAGGCTGTAAGACAATTAATAAAAATTCATATGCATAATTTTCTACTTTAAGAAATGGAAGTTTGAAATAAAAGGAAATCGTAACTGGCTTCACCAACATCAAATAAGAAAAACATCTAATTATTCTTTTAAATAGTTATCACACAAAAGTTAATTATCTGTTAGCAGACACAATTAAACAAACAACTTTACCCATTGGATAAAAACTGTTGCTAAGTTTCCCAGTGTGGCAAAAAAGTTGAAGAAAAGGAAACAAAACACTGGTGTCCAATAAACTGTTAGAAAAATATGACATTTCTTAAGTTCAGTGAGACAATAGGCAAAAAAAGTGATACATATCAAAATGTATTATTGCAATTCAAATTGTTCAAACCATAAGGACTATTAACACAATCTTATTCAATGAATAAAAAAACAAGATGCATTTTGGGATACATTTAAAAATATCAATTTTTAATCAAGAACAAAGCAAAAACAGCTTTTGTCTGTTTTTAAGATACATCTATATTTTATAAACATCCAGTTAATCAAAATTGGATAAAATAAAATTAGTTTTATGAAGCCAAAAAAAAAAATAAAAAAAATACAATAAAATGATTATTTAATAGAATTTTTGTTTTATATTAGGTAGTCAAAATAAAGAATATTTTATTGGAGTTGTAACATATTTTTGATTATTTTTTAAGTAAACAGGTCGTTTATATCATATTCTATCTCAGTGCTAGTTTCGGTCGAGCACAGACATATATTATACCTTAACTTGACATGGAAATACGAAAAAATGTCATGAAAAACTTTTAAAAAGCTGAAACAAGGTGCTGTTTTGTAAAGTTGCTATAAGAAGTAAAGTTGTTTTTTTTTCAACCCTAACAAATGTAACATATAATTTAATGTTTAGATCTAGATTTAGTAATTGAACATCCAAAATAATAGTATTCTTATCTCAATTATTTTTTTGAAATTTTTGTATACATAATCTTTATTGGTGGCTAGAAAGTACTTGCTCACTCCACAATGCACAAGCTGGCTTCAGGAAAGCAAGTAGAACAGAAGACCACCTCTTTCGTTTTATCCAGGACACAGTAGAAGGGTTTCATGAAAACAAGCACACTACAGCAGTATTTATAGATTTGCAGCAAGCCTATGATAGAGTGTGGAGAAAAGGTCTATTTTTGAAGATGAAAAAAATGTACAGCTGGATCAGGGCATTCTTAAAAAAACAGAACCATCCAAACCCGATTCGAAGGTGCCATCTCTAGTAAAAAAAGTTTTGAAAAAAGAACTACCAAAAGGTTCAGCCCTTAGCTGCACTCTCTTTCTAATCTTCATGAATGACCTCCCGGACCTCATTTAGGTCAATAAGGCACTTTATGCAGACGACCTTTTAATTTGGACTACAGAGAAATATCCAGTGCTGACTAGATCCAAACTAAATAGAGCCCTCACAACTATCTCCACATTTTCAAAATTATGGAAAATGGAAATAAACAAAGAAAAGTCAATTTATTCAATCTTTAGCCACAGCAACAAAACAGCAAAAAGAAACTACATCCTAAAAATAGACTCACAGCCAATAAATAAAGAAGAAACTCCAACATATCTTGGTGTAAAACTAAACCAAAGACTGTCTCTAAAACACTTTATGGCAGATTTAAAAGAAAAGGCATCACAAAGATTAAACATAATAAAACACCTAGCAGGAACATCCTGGGAAGCTGAAAAGAAAACCTTAAGACAGTTATACACTGGATATATCAGATCTGTAATGGATAACTGTCTCTCCATACAAGTAGCTGCCAACAAAACCTATCAATCATCATTAGATACAATCCAAAACCAAGCCTAGCGGCTAATTAGTGGAGGTATGAGAACTACTCCCACATACAGAGATGCAATGGCTGGCACTTTTTTCAATTTGTCTTGACCTTTGAGTAAGTTAGTTAACATGTTAAAATGTTACATTCCTTGACTACGTCATGGCTGACCAGACGTCTATCTAGCTGTGCGGGTATATCTCCAGAGGTAGAGATGAACAACTCCCACCACCTTTTATTTGTTTAGTCCATCACATTGAGTTTTTTATAGGCAGGTAACCACAAGTTAAATACGATGGACGTAGGTTTAATGTCAGCGTATAGACACTCTCTAGTGGTCACACCTTTCGAGGGAACTGAGTTTGTTTACTTAGTAGTTAATCTTTATTGGGGGGGGGGCTGGACTACAAGAGCCACACCTCTAAGGTAACCAGGTATATTTCTAGATGAACAACTCCCTCCCCCTTTTATTTGTTTAGCCCATCACATTGAGTTCATTGATTGACAGGTGACCCCAAGTCAGATACGATGGACGTAAGCACTCTCAAGAGGTCACACGAGGGAACTAGGTTTGTTATTGGGGGGGGGGACTAGACTTTACATTATAAATTCGTATTACATACGTAGCAGCGATGTCTGGCACACTGGCTTGTCTTGACCTTTGAGTGGTCTAGTAAACATGTCATATTCCTTAACTACGTCACGCTGATAATCTGTCTAGATGTGCGGGTATATCTCCAGAGGTAGAGATGAGCTACCCCCACCTCCTTTTGTTTGTTTAGTCCATAACATTGAGTTCACAAATAGGCAGCTGACCACATTAAGCCAGATGTCAACGTGTCGACACTGTCTAGAGGTCACATCTTATGAGGGAACTGAGTTTGTTTACTTGGATTAGAATTTTTATTAGAGGCGGGACTACAAGCAAAATCTCTATAAGGTTAATTTGGTATGAGTTAGTTTATTATGAGATAGGTTGTCAATCAAGGGTCTGGACCACAAACCACACCTTTTATACTATTGGACGGGTAATAAGTTTGTTTACTTTGAGATAAGTCTCACGAATGAGTCAGGACTACAAGCCAAACAGACACTGACCAAGGGTATCTTTAAAGGGAGGGTTCAAGAGACTCAACACCCCCAACTTCTTATTTGTTTAATCCATGACAATGTATTGATAGAGAATATAGACATTGACCATTCTTAAGCCAGAATGGATTAACGCAAATTGTTAAGACATATTGAGACTGTCTAGAGGTGACTAGATGGTGACACTAAGTTTGTTTACTTGTAGAGAAATGTCATTAAGGGCGCTGAACACACGTTCGTTGCACAATAAAATAAAACAGAAATGTGCATGTGTGCGTCTATGTATTTTCCCCCTTGTATTAAAACCTTTAGAAAGAAAACTAATTTCATTGTTTAATTCTATTAATTTATAAAGGAAAACCTTACAGTTAAATTTAACATCGCAGAAAATAAATTGATCTAAAGCACCACAATTAGATCTAGCAAACAAATATGCTGGAATGTTAAGAAACACTTGACCTCGGTAACTAAGGTACAGAGATAATTTATCTATATGCTTTAATGATCATGCCAATGTGTTATCTTCTTTCGCCTGCACACTAAACACTATTGCGTATGCCCAAGGAAAAAAACGCGTGAAGGTCAACACCATCAACTATACACACTACACTAGGACTACATGTGTAGGCTCACTGCGTCTATCTGACCAGGTTGTTACAATCAGTCGAACACAAAGTCTATTTATGTTTTTTTTTTTTTTTTTGGTAGGGAGGGTGTGGGTGATTTTGTTTCTTTTATAGTTGGTTTTCCTAATTCTCTTAGATCTATATAACAGTAGATCTAAACATTGATAACAATAATAGGCCTACAGACTACAATTAAATCTATGCTTCGCAACATTTAAAGCTCAGGCTATGAGTAGGTATAATAGATGTTCCTGCTGTTAATAAAATATCGTTTGCCGCTAATGGATTAATAAATATATGACCTACTACGCTTCAGATTCCAACTATTGACTAAGAGCTATCAGTATTAAGCTCTTGAAGCCAGAACCAGAAGCAGTCTTTGGACTTAAAATTACAAGTCTGATGACCAGTTGTTGGTTAGAAATTATTGAACACACACATCCAACAACCATACAAGCCAGATGAGAGATTTACATTAGTAACTAGTTAAATATATACTAACATATTTTACATTGACCCTCCAACACACAGCCTTTATAGTTGGTGGCCTCGTACATACACACAGACACGCTCATGCTACACAGATTAATTTATGTTTATAAATACTGTTAATCTTTAATAAATCAATCAGCAAAAGAGTTTAAAACAATAAAGTATATAAAAGGAAAAAAATAATACCAACAAATATAGGTATGTTATTTAACAGTTTCGTAAAATGCTCAGCAATACAAGCTATTTACAAAACACTTAGGTATTCGGCTCCGGCACCGGCCGAATATCAAATTTTACTATCCGGTCATATCCGGCTCCGGCCGGATATCAAAAAGTACTATCCGGTGCACCCCTAATATATATATATATATATATATATATATATATATATATATATATATATATATATATATATATATATATATATACACACACATATATATATACATATATATATATATATATATATATATATATATATATACACACATATATATATACATATATATATATATATATATATATATATATATACATACAGTTCTATTTCAGTATCTTTAGAGAAGTGATTAGTTATTTAATGTATCTAATGTATAAGTCTTCTGAAATATTTGCAAAGTTCTACATCAACAAATGTTGGACTGTACATACATTACAAGAAGAAGAATTAAGGTCTCTATAGTGAAATGATGACCAAACATTAAATGAGATTTGCAGGACATAACTTTAGGCAAGACAAAGTTGATCAAAGTCAGCCATAGCAGGGAAACAGAGAAGGTCATCCAAATATAACATGGAGTCAACACCTTCTTAGAGATCTAAAATCAGCCTGCACCAGCTGGGAGATGACTGAAAGTTGCCCATGACTGATCTCTGGGGAGAGTGCTTACTGCCCTATGTGTCGAACAGTCTGAAGTGTTTAAATTAGCATTCACAAGAATAAGAGACAACTAAAAATGTAATCTGCAGAATTTTTATAATATAAATACCAATTAGCTACAATGAGTGTGATTGTGGAATTAGACTAAACGCTTTGTTATTAATTAATTAATGGCAATGTCTTTGCTTCCAAAGATTAAGTCTTTAACAAGGATAATAGTATAATATGTCTCTATGTGTTCTGAAAGTTCCAGCCACCATTTTCTTTTTTAATTTACAAACTTTTGCCTGAAAAGTACTACACAAATCTGTGTACAGGGATGGATTTTTTCCAATGCTGTTGGGGTTCACAAACACAGAACAGTACTGAGTGCAGTATTTAATTAAGAACTCTTGGATTGCAGTGTTGTTCTCATCCAACCAATCTCTGATGGGCTTACTGCAATAGCCTTTTAGTTGGCCTTTGGGTTGATTTCCAGCGGCTTTCTGAGCTCAAGCATGACTCTAAATTGGTCCTGTACCAACTTTTCGACATTTAGCTTCCTTGTATGAAGATAGCCTTTTTTCTTTCGAGCCTTGATAGAAATATTGAACTTAACTTGAACAAGGCGATGTTCTGTATAGCAGTTAGCACTTGGCATAATTATGGTGTGCATTACTTCACCAACATCGCATTGCCTCAGTATGTAATCAAGTAAAGGCCTCAGTATGTAATCAAGTAAAGGCAACACTAAGTTATACAGTTTAACCAAACCAACATTTGTTCAACAAAATATAACAGTAGACACCAGAAAAGACAGTCATAAAGAAACTACACTCTCCAAAGGCTTTCTATATTTTGTTGAACACCCCATTTTGATAGCATTTTATCATTTTGATGCATACACCAGGTTTTGGTAGAATTCATGTCTCCTTTATCTTTTACTCTTTATAAACAGAGACCCTGAAACCAAACACTTTTCTGTGCATGTCACCCAAACATTCATATATTCCATTTTATGCTGAGCTTCAATATATTTTCATGTACTAAAGAGAGAGCTGTTTGGCTAATGTCAGTAGTAAGATAGTGCTGTGTCTAATGTGTTGATAATTAATTTATTAAAAAACTAGCAGGTTATAAATATAAAAGAAAAGGTTGTTTTGAGAAGATTTATTCGTTTTGGCTGCCATTTAGAATTCAATTGTGCTGTGTAAGGTTTGAGTGCACTTCTAGGAGTGAAAGACAAAAAGATGTCAAAGTTAGTGAGTAAAATAAACAAGTTACTTACAAATAATGAGAAGGATATTGGTCACAGATACTAGTGTTCCAGATAGGTTCTACAAAACCAAAACAATTTAGAGCTCAAGATTAGCATAGAAATTAGCACAATATATTTTTTTAAAATCTTTTAAAACAAAGTTTATCTAAGGGGAAAAAAAAAAAAAATCAATGCAATATATCTCAATACAATAGGAATAAGCTTCCTTTTTCCCATATATAAATAAAAAATAAATAAATAAGTACCACAAAATGACTGACTATTGGGTTAATTTGTTTATTGATTTATGCATTGTCATTGACTATAAATAATTATGCAAAAATTTTAACTTGATCCAGGAATGGGAAGTCGGAGAAAAAGCTTGGACAAAGTGTTAAAGGGGGAATAACTTTACATATACAGCAACATATATCAATAAGTAACATTTATTTCCCTTTTTCAATACCAAACAAAATAATTAACTACCAATAATTACTTAACTAATTGGTTAATTTTATTTTTATTGATTCTTGATTCAAGTTTCAACTTGATCCAAGAATGGGTGTGGCAGAAATAACGCGTACACAGGTTTACCAGACAGACAGACAGAGTGAGTTAATATAAGCTTTGTAAAAATACTTCAATTATGCTTAAAATGTAATAAAAACGTATGTATTAAAGAAGCACGAGTGTATGTGTGATGAAATGTAAAAAAATGAGTTTGTTTTTTGTTCATGAAAAACAAAACAGGTGTGCATGTATGTGTATAAAAAGGGAGGAGAAAAGGACAATACAACAAAATGTGAAACAAATGTGAGCCATGAAGGTCCAATGCATTTGAATACAATATACACTAATTTTTTATTTTTTTTAAAGTTTTGAATAGAAATAGTATGTAAACACTGTAATTCTCCATGATCAAGAGATATAAATGTGTTAAGCTAAATATTGTTTGAAGTAACAGGTTTGTTTGTGGTATGGTGAATCCCTTTGGTTTTTCATTTGCTCTTGCCCATCCATAAGATAGTGAGCTGAATTTCTCAAGGAGAAGAAGTTAGATGGCAATGATTGGACATTGTAACAGTCACATGATTTCCCTTCCTTTCTTTCTTCCATAAATGTACATCATTCTCAATTGTATTTCTTTTCATTTGAGTTGTGCTATTTGTTTGCAAACTAAACAATGACTTTTGGCAAACTGAGTTGGAGTTAACAATTGCATTCAAATAAAATGGACTACAAACAATAATAAACTTTTAATAATGTTTTTTTGTTTGTTGTTTTTTTTTTCTTCTTTTTTTTCTCTATCACTAGAACAGAAACCAAACAGCAGGGGAAATGAAGCTGAGCAGAGTTTAAACAAGGAACATTAAAAATCTAAAGTTTATAATTAGGAAGTTTCATGGAACCCAAAAAAAATCAAGTTGGTGGAAATTTTGTAAGTGTCTACGCAATGAATCTGGTGCCCCTTCCCGCTCAATTATATTCTGTCACAATCCTAACTCTCTACAAATAAAGATTACAAAAGTCTAAGAAATTGTAGAAAATTAGTTTATCAAAGAAACTCATATTAGAATATTTAATAGACATGATATGACATGAGGCCTGAAATAACCTTATGCTAAAAAGGTTAAAATAAATAATTATTATCTAATGGTCTACTAAATAAATGAATGCAAAATACACCATACTTATACTGACATTAGCGTACATTATTAAAAGTATATTTAATTGTTCTTTAGAAAGTTCAACTACCTTGCACCAACACATTTTAATAAAAATGTTTGTATGCTAGTAAATTAATAAAAACATCAACTCACACTCCCAAAGACTACTGCATTTGTATATTTCATGGGCAGAGAAGCTGCTAATCCATAAAGACTGTTTTGATAAATACCAACAGCAGCTGTCAATAAAGTAGCATAATAATATCCATTTAAAAAATGGATTTCATTCAAAATAGAAATCTACAGCTATAATAAGCATTGCAATGTCCTGTTATAGACAGAATTTGCATATCTAATATTGAAATAAACTAAAGTGTACTAACCATTTATTACAATAGCTGTCACAATGGTAATCCAAAAGAATGTTTCAGGCCCTGTTCACATAAAAAAAAAAGTTTCATTTTGCTAATTTTGATTTTTTTTAAGGTCCTATGTAAATCTGTCGGAGATAAAGACTATTTTAATTTTCCTAGCACTTACATGTAGTGGTGTCCAACATTGCCAGTACTACTGTAACTACAAGCATTGAAACCATCACCATTATTCCAGTCAGAATTCTTATTCCCAGTGTGTTTCTATAAAAAAGATTAGACAATGGACTTTTTAAGAGTCAACAGAATATTCCATGTTTATTACATTTAAGAATGATGCTTATTTAATAATTACACATTTTCAAAACACAAGTTTCTTCTTAGCTATGGTAAATATTAATTAATACATAATACCATTATTACTAATTTTATATGTAAAAGTTCATATAAAAATGCTTTTAGAATGGGACCCAATGAAACAACATCTTAAAATGATAATCTAAAGAACACTAAAGGGAATAGTTTTTTTTACTTTTAATATTTATCATAAAACTTTTCTGTGCCAAACAGTAACAAAGTATATTGTAGACCTATAAGTATTTACAAGTTATTTATCATTTGGAAATAAGTTCATAAAGTAGAGTACAGATGACCTCAGACTTAAATAGGTAGGAAGTAAAAAAAAAAAAAAACAGAACAAAAGTGATGATTTTGAGTTGGTTTGCAATTTCAATGTAGAATGTTGCAACTTTTTAAAATCTTAAGTCTAACTAGAGTTACTTCAAAGCTTTTGTTATGCAGATGGTTCTTTTTATAATAAACCATTTCTAGGTTTGTAGTAATAACTTAATAAAATGAGTGCTTACTAAGTATGACAATTACTTCCAGAAAAGACAACTACAATAGGTTAACATTACACACACACACTATTGACCCTTACCCTCCACACTGGACAAATATGTTGATTATGTTCATCAGAAAGTTGGGATACTGTGAGGCCATACCAATATAAGACATAAAGTTTGTCCTGTAGTCATCCAGAGTTGTGCTGCCACTGGCATTGCTGACATTGTGGGAGTGTAACTTGTAATTCTCAAAATACTGGTTCAAACATAACAGATATATGTACACATTAGATGTAAACTATACAACTACCTAACCCATATTAAGGAGAATACAAAATTATTGTATTATGAACATCTTAAGAACATCAGTAGAAACATAAAAAGAAACCAAATGAAAAAATCATATATAGTTAAAAACTAATCTCCTACAGTCTCATTGATTTAATACATGTTTGACAGCTTCTGTCACATACTTTTTTTCCCATGAATGTGTCATTTGATTTTTTTTAAAGCCAACTGTCCTTGGATTTGTTTGCAATAATCTTCCTTTAATCTTGTCGGTACAATGATTCAATGACAGTGAACTGTGTTACTATGACACAAGAATGTTATTCTTGGAGTATTATATTGCTTTAACTCGATTTGCGGTGCAATAGGATTAATGTGTGTGCGACCTACTGACACACATGACTCATGCAAATGACACAGGTCATCCGCTGTCATTGGACAAGGGACAGTACGTGCAAATATGTTATGGTCATGTGATCAAAAGCCTTCGTGGACCTTAGACAGAGTGTGTAAGGAGTTCAGTCGAGGACAGCAAGAAAGTAAGGACAAACCCAGTACAATGTGAGTCCTCTAGAACGTAGCTGTATGAGTCCAGGAGAAGACAGAGAGACTAGTAGAGTTTATTACAGCAGTTCAGTTAAGTACAACAAAGCATTTGAAGTTAGTGTGGAATATTTGGCTTTTATTTATTGATATTTATTTGTTGTAAAGCAGTGTTTACACAAGGCTTGATAGAGAGAATCGTAACAATATGTATACCATTCATCATGAGGTGTTATGAACAAGGATATTTTATGTAATGAACCCCACTATGTTTTGTGTCTGCCATAAGAAGAGTTCTTAAGTTATTTTCCAGTAGATGTTTGATTACACTACAATACAACAATACATAAATCTTGAGCCCAATATTGCCCAACATGGTCTTATGAATTGACGTAATGGTATTTGGTATCAGCAGTAGTCTTATGATCTTCAAACAAAGTCAGTTGATACAGAGTTAATGACAGAAAAATTACCAGGACAAGTTGGAAGAATAGGCTTGCCACCACAAATGACCGATCAAAGAAATTGGTAACAGTAAATGTCACTGCCCCAGAGATGCAAGTCAAAGATCTGAGTTTGAGTTTTGAGTCTTTTGGCACATCGGCACATTTTAGGCCATATTGTGCCCGTAATCCCTAAAAGGTTACTCTCCATTCATACCAAAATTTTATTTAGTTAAGTTATTAAAAACAAGGTCTATTCACAGTTAAAATAGTAAAGAAAGTGAAAATTTAATAATTTAGTAAAAATCTTTTGTAAATATTATATATGAGATGTATATTAGATGAGAGTCACAGTACTCACAAAGTGGGGGCTCCTCTCTCTTCAGCACAAAGGAGTGCGTGATGTAGGTGTGGCCAATCCTAAGTCTGGACATGGTCGTGCTTCCACGCCTTGTCAGACCCTTAGATGTGGGCCGCCACATGACATCTGTCTGAGTTTGTTGTGGGTCTCAGCCTCCCACCGATCCTGCCACTCTCGATAGGTGGCAAAGGCAATACTCTGTCTCAGGTCCGAGCAGGGGATTTGGGTTCCTGACACAGCTTGATTTAGGGCTCTCTTAGCTTCTGTCTGCCCTTTCGTTTCCCTCTATGCCCACATGGGAGGGGATCCAGATGAAGGTGACATCCCTATGGACAGCTGTTATTTGGTCCAAAAAGCTTTAGGCTCTTATGTACCAATGGAATGTCAGTCTTCATCCACCCCAAAGCTTGCAATGCAGATTTGGAGTCGGAGCATATGATAAATTTTCTCCTTTCTGATGCTTTGATGGCCATAAGTGCACGCGATATTGCATGTAATTCGGCAGTAAAGATGGAGCATCCATCGGGGAGTCTACGGGAGATTGTTTTGTTCCGAAAGGGGCAGGCACAAGCGACCTTTCCATCCATTTAGGATCCGTCAGTGTAAATGGTGCCACAATCTCTGTAGCTCTCCTGCAGTTTCCTAAAGCGGACTTGTAGTATACTTGGTCTGTTTTTTCTTTTTGAAATTAAGGAAGGATAAATTTAATTTCAACCAAGGAGGGTTCTGTGGGATTTTTATTTTAGAAATTTGGTCAATGGGTGGGGTTAAATTTTGGATGGATTCTCTCATTCAAAGGCCCAATGGCTGCATGATGTTAGGCCTTCGATTGTATAGTTCTACATCTGTAGGTATAAATACCTTCAAAGCCACTATCAATGCTGGTCTTGGTGCCTTCCTGGTCTCCCCCCCCCCCCCCCCAAAAAAAAAACACTTTGAAATAAGCGCACCCTGTGGCAACTACTGCTCAAACTTCCAAGCTGAAATTGAGGCAATTACCACCTTGGGTAGGGCCAATACAGCCGACTTGGCCTGGTTGAAGGTACATCCATTTCTTGCCTTGTACTCCTGCACGGCAACCTCCTGTTTCCACACAGTGCAGTCTCTGGAGTAAGCTGAGTGGCCAGCATGACAGTTTGAGCATTTAAACAGGGCTGTGCAGCCCTTGTCCTCATGACCCTCTCCAGCACATCTGGCACACACAGCGTTCCTCTTGCAGACTGCCGCGCCGTGTCCATAACCCTGGCACTTGAAGCCCCTCGTGGGGTTAGGTATGTAAGGCCTCACTGGAACTTGTAGGTATCCTTCCTTCACATACTCTGGCGGTGTCATAGCAGGTCTGTAGAACTGATTACACCTCTGCTGGTGAATACACCTCTTCTGGTGTTCAAACTCTTGTGTGGCATGACTTCCACTTGGAGATCACAGATTCTTCTGCATCATAGAAGCCCATCAGAGTGTATCTTACTATCAACTTCCACGAGTAGTTCCAATGTCTTGTGCAGCTTAGATACACTCTTGGGCTTTCCCACTACTGACTTAAGTCCTTGTAGATGAATAAAGGGCTCATCTTTGTCAGGCTTCTTGTGGCCTCCTTTTTTGCCTCTATTCGACGTCTCTTGCCCAGACACAAATCTGGGGCAAGTAATTTTTTGTCCATGGACATTAGTAGTAATTCGGCAACTGTGCTCCCCACACGCCATCGAGTCCAACAAGAGGAAAGGCCATTCGGATATCCAGAATGAGCCCGCCAGGGCTACACTGGCACTATACTCAAGTCAGCTGTGTCTGATACAGCTGCTCCCTGATTGACCCTCTAGCCACTGCCCTCCTGCATAAGTCAATGACCTATGCTGGTAACTCAGCATGACCAGCCGGCCATCTGGGCCTCAGGTCTAGAGAAACTTGGAGCCAAAGTATTGTATTGTGGTAGTTTATCTTCGGATAGACACCTACTTAAATACCAGGATCTCTTTATCCACCCTTACCCGTCGCAGTCCAGGGCAAATGGACTGGTCTAAGACATAGGGAGATTTTACAGATAAGGAGACAGAATGATGGGTAATGAAGGCAGACTGAGAAAGAGGAGGCAGACTCAATGATAGAAAAGAAGTAGGGCACTTTTGAGCTCCAAAAGAGCTAAGGAAAGAGGAGCGCAGTGTAACGACATGTCTCGGGAAGCGTCAAAAATCTAATGTGTACGTTTTTCATTATCTATAATCCATTCTACTTACGTCCTTAGCATTAATGAATGTATTCCATGGCAAGAGTACAGCAATGCCTTGTAGAATCATAATGAGATATACAATGTGATACCTACAAAAAGTGACAAATGAAGAAATCTTAAAAAAATATAAAACATTTTAATATCTGTTTATGGCAGATTGGATGTATAATCATTGTTATAAGATAGTATTTAACACCTGCTATGCCCGTTGATTTGTTTTCAGGTATATATATATATTTTATTTGGCCTGTAAACCCTACCCCCTTTTATTTAAAATGTCAGGAATCATCTTTTTCTAAACTATATTCTATTCATTCTGTTATAAGTATATGTTAGAAATAACTGAGTTAAATTTCAATTTTTTTAGCCCCCTAGTGAGAGAAATAGTGAATAGCTTCTCAGTTTTATCTTGAAATATTTGATAGGCTCTATAGGTTTCTTGTAAAAAAAACAAAAAAACAACAGGAAGTATAATTTATTACTATTTATCATTAGTATATCAGCTTTTTAAAAAAACATACTGCAAAGAAACTGCCAATAAAAATCATTTGTAGGAAATTAACTGCTGCAGTTTCGATGGTGAAAGGTACTTTGTTGTTCTTGATACAAAATAAATTAGTTAAAGTTTCTTATTTTATCATCCAAGCCAAGTGGAGAGTTTGTGATAAGTGCTGAATGAATCTACATTCAGGGTCCTTGTAAAATATTATAGAGGTCCTCAGAAATGTTGGTTTGGCTGGTTCGCTATTGATCTTTACCTGTCATCAGGAACATCTTTCTCAAGCTCATCTATCAACTGAGCTGTGGAGCTTTTTTTACTTATAGTTGATTCCATCATGCTGTCCCAGCCAGGGTCCAGTTTGACAGGGGGAAGGAAGCGCTCACGTTCTGTAGAATCTACAAAATACAAGCAGAGACTCAATGTACTTTGATGGTAAATGTCAATTTGACTGTCATCACATACAAAAATGTCAAGGTCGATTTAAGCTAAGTACAGTCATTATGTCTGTATGTAAGAATCCTGCTGAGAATCTATATATAGGAATTGTTTGCTGAAAAAAAAATTCAACATTTATATTCTCCCATTTTTTTTTGTAAAATCCTAATTCTGAAATAGTAAATATCTAATAATTTTGAAAAAACATATTGTTAATTATCCTCATTTCACCTGACCAGATTGCACAATTAGTCAAGTAAAAAAAGCAGTAGAAAAAAGACTAATGCAGACTGTTTAGACAAACAAAATGTCCTCACACCATACACCAACATGGCTTTAGGAAATAGAGATCATGTGAACACACAACTAATAGGACTAATTGATGACTTTTCTAAAGGTTTAGATAATAGTGAACAAATAGATGCTATCTTACTAGATTTTTCTAAGGCTTTTGACAAAGTTCACCACCATAGTTTGCTTAAGAAATTAAAATATTTTGGCATTAATGGACCACTGCATCAGTGGATTAAAGATTTTCTGATAGGGAGAGAACAAACTGTAATAATAAATGGCTCTAAATCAACACTGAAAACAGTAAACTCAGGTGTACCTCAAGGAACAGTCTTAGGTCCACTACTATTTTTAATTTACATAAATGATTTATCAAATTGCATTACTTCAGGAACAAAAGTCAGATTATTTGCAGACGATTGCATAATATATAGAACAATTACAACAACACAAGACACAGATATTTTACAAACAGAATTAGATGAATTACAGAAATAGGAATCAAATTGGAGCATGTCTTTCCACCCAGAAAAATGTCAGTTGTTAAGAGTAACAAAAAAATAAAACAAATTAATTCCACTTATCTTATTCATGGCAAACCAGTAACACAGACTAAAAACGCAAAATACATAGGTGTTATAATAAATGAAAAACTGTCATGGAATCCACATATTGATGAAACTATAAAAAAATCAAACAAAGCGATAAGATTTATTAAAAGAAATTTCTATAAATCAAATAAGAACATAAAATTTAAATGTTCTTTAACCTTGGATAGGACAATAATAAAATA
>JAZGLO010006077.1:0-11872 GCA_036873155.1 Biomphalaria sudanica
ACTTATCTGGATGGAACTTGTCTGTTTTAGGATCAATAGTACATTTAGTAGAGCCACCTGATGTTGAAATAGATTCACTGGTAGAATTAGCTGATGTTGAAGTAGATTTACTGGTAGAATTAGCTGATGTTGAAGTACATTCCGTAGAGCCAGTTGATGTTGAAGAAGATCCTGTTGTACATATAAATCATGATATACATTAATAATGATATACAGTTTACATAAAACCAAAATAGAAGAAAACCTAAGTAAAATAAAACCTTGTTTTTTACACGCAGGGTGGTAGGTGATAGGATCATCAAGGCTGAAGGACTAGTTATCTTTCGACTGAGTAGAAACGTTAGTTTCTACGAAGTAGAAATCTTTACCATTATTCAAATTGGTGAGACACAAACCTTCAACCTTTATCAAATTAAGCATGTTATATTGTTATCATAAAATAGGTTTCTGATATATGGCATATATTAAGACTTTGAGTGCATAACTAACTACGGTAGATCCATCTACTACTTCAATCCAGTGTCATATCACAAGAAACAGGTGGTAAAGAGTGAATCTAACCAAAACAAAGCTGCTCCCCTGAGGATAGTGGACAACCGATCTCGTAGCGTAAACATATTTAGTGCACCCCAAGGGCGCCGTGGGCGAGCCGAGATGTTGACAGTGCACGTTCTTCATGTAATACAGAAAGGATTTTGAGGGAATGAAGGTGTCCCCATCTGAGACCCTTCCGTGATATATATATATGTGTTCAATAAATGATATCTTTTAAATTCAAGGAATAATCCTAACTTAAAAGAAGTTTTTGTGAGTATATCTTGTTGAGGATTTTCAAAATAAAAGTGCATAGCAGGAATCCGCTCTTTGTTTACACTTATGATTTTTAGCGGCCCCCGAAAGGAGAAAAACGCTATTAGTTTTGTGTGGCCTGTCTGTCCGTCTGTTCGTCCCGTTTAGAACAAAATTTTAATTATTAAGGCAATAACTTATCTTCTGACAGCTTAAGTGTGCAGATGTATTTATTATGTAAACAATAGTATCAAATTAAGAAATGAATCGGATACAAACAGCATAGTACACCATTAGCCGGTAACAAAAGGCCTACTATTCATGATCATAACATTCGCCTAGGTCTAGTAATTGTAAGATTAAACTTAGATCTTGAATCTAGATTTAGACCTAAAGCTAGGTCTAGATCTAGCTAGATCTATGTCTAGTTTGTATGACAAATAACAATGGAGATATTAATGTTTTATTTGCAAGGAGAAAGTCTTGTTAAGTCATCTGTACACAAATGTAGCTTAAAGAAGTTCAAGAATTTTTTTTTCGTGTTGCCAATTTATCTAATTTTGTTAGAAGAATAAATCTTTTTTAGTTTCTCTTTATTACATGTAACTTGTTATTAATTTTGAATGTATGAATAAGGTTAATAATTATTATTTTTAAAAAATATAAGTGTACGCTAAATGAATATAAGGAGATGCTGTGGCTGAGGGGTAAAGTACTTGAAACCGGAAGTCCCGTGTTCGAATCCTGGTGAAGACACTAGGTGGACCACTTCGGGGGCCGATTTGAGTTTGTGTTTCCACACAAACTGTCTGTGCAACCTTGTTAAGATCTTGTTTACGTTCTTTAAGAAATAAAATACGGTAAGAAAAAAAAAAGAGAAAGTGATATTAAAAAGTGATGGCGATATAATGGAACCTGTAGAAAAAATCAGATAATAAAAAGAGGAGGAGTGAAACTTTTGTTTTCAATCGTTCAACTACAAATTTGATGAATGGGACACAAGAGCTTTTTGTCTAATGGTGCTTCCTGTTTGAAGTATATATCTATCTACTAAAGCACTCAAGACACTAACAATTCTAAACCAAGAGTGTCACTAATAAATAGCAATTGGAAATCATTTTTGGTAATAGGCGATATTATGCCGCCCACAACTGATCCGGTTCTTTCTGTGGTCCTACCATAGACCATAGGCTCATAAACCTACCCTCCAAAGCTGTACCCTCGCAAATTAATATTAAGCCGAAAAAAAAATTTAGTTTTTACGGTTCCTTATTATTGCTGTAATAGAGGAGACGCCATATTGTTATGATGTTCTGGAGAGGAAGTAAAGAAAAAAATGTCACTGAACTATATATCGTTTGGAGCACCATATTATAGTTAAGGATTAGGCTTAGTAGGATCAAAATAAAAGGTTTACTGCTAGGTTTAGGGTTATGTTTAGAATAAGAAATAGGTATAGAATTAGGGTTTCGGTTAGGTTTAGGGTTAGTATTTAGGTTTAGGGTTAGTGCTAGGTTTAGGGAATTAGGTTTAGGGTTAGGTTTAGTATTTAGGTTTAGGGTTAGTGCTAGGTTTAGGAATAGGGTTAGTGCTAGGTGTAGGGTTAGGTTTTAGGTATAGATTTAGAATTAGGGTTAGGTTTAGAATTAGTTTTAGGGTTAGTATATAGGTTTAGGTTTAGTACTAGGTTTAGGGAATTTGGTTTAGGGTTAGGTTTAGTATTTAGGTTTAGGGTTAGTGCTAGGGTTAGGGTTAGTGCTAGGTTTAGGGTTAGGTTTAAGGTTAGAGCTAGGTTTCACTAAACCTATTCTAAATCTAACCCTAATCCTAATTCTAAACCTAATCCTAAATCTAAACCTAATCTTAAACCTAGCACTAAACCTATTCTAAACCTAATCTTAAACCTAGCACTAAACCTATTCTAAACCTTACCCTAAACCTAATTCTAAACCTAACCCTAATTCTAAACCTAACCCTAAAGCTAGCACTGGATCTAAATTTTGATCATACTAGATTCCATCAAAATAATATGTAGTTCAGTGATACTTGCTCTAAGTTTATTGTTTTTTTTTAATTCTGGGATGGAGAGTTACATCCTCTTAAGAACGTAATAAACAAAATGGCGTATTTTTCATTACAACAATGATAAAAGAACTTGAAAACTAAATATTTTTATTTGCTTAATATTAATTTGCAATGGTACAGCTTTGGAGGGTAGGAATATGAGCCTATTGTCTACAGTAAGACCACAGAAAGAACCGAATCAGGCGTGGGCGGCATAATATCGCCTATTACCTCATTTGTATACATTACAATAACAAATACAGTTATTAGTAGCACTGAGGGAAAATATGTACAAGTCAAATGAACAACTTTAGTTACTGGTAGCAGTGGGGAAAGATATGTAAAAGTGACATTAAGTAATCCAAGTCACGTTTTTTTTTCAAGCTTAGTTACCAAAAAGGAAAAAAAAAACAGCAGTGCACAAATTATTTGTTTTAGTCTCTAGTTTCACCCAGTGCTGACTCAGATCTGAGGGCTATCATAGGCTTGTAAATAAATGAATCAGGGCTGAACTTTTTTCCCTGAATTAAAAAAACGTGTGTTGGAAATAAGAAGAAACTCCATTAGAGTCTTAGGATACAAGTAAAGGTTAAAGTTTGTAAAAGTACATGCCCTTTGAGTCCTGTTTGTCTTCAGGCATTTTTTTCCAATTGAACCAAATCTTAGAAAATTTAAAGGACTTTATTATCAGCCCCATGTACTTTAATTCTCAAATCCCTGTTCTGTGGGGGGAAAAGTCCCTACTCGAATTGGCTTGATTTTCACAGAATTTTGTCCTTTGGTAAATAAAATATTTTTCGCTCATTTGACCTGGCAAAAGAAAAAGTGAGTTGGGAAACGATAAATAGAATTGTGTAGGAATGGGGCCCTATAACCATCTCTATCTATTGATGTGTGGATTGTAGAACTTAGCTGTTTTAAGCAGGTTTGAAAAATGAAAAAAGAGAGTTTAAAAAAAAGTGAGTTTTAGCAAGTTTAAAGAGTGTCTGAGATGTCATCATTTGATCATCAGTCCCTTGTTATTCGTCCTAGAGAGAGATATGACGGTTCTCGTAACCAAAGTACTCCACTTCTTCCGTTCAGCAGTTGTTCTAAGCAGGATATCAAGAGAGCGGATAGTCCATTCTTTTATGTTGTCCTGCCAGCTTTTCTTAGGCCCTATCTTGTGTTGGTCTCCCCTTAGTATACATTGAAGAATGACTTTTGAAAGTGATTCATATCTTACGATAGGACCAAACCAGCTCAGCTTGCATCTCTTCACATCTCTAACTCTAACCCTAACCCTAACCCACAGTATTGAGGAGAGCCTCTTTTTTTGCCAGCCAGCGTGTTGACTAGTTAATGTATAAACTCATGTTTTCTTTTCCTAATATCTAGCGCTCTGCAGTTTTTTGTGACATGTACTCTCAAAGGCTTGAATTCTTCTTTCAGAGTCAGTGTCCAACTTTCACAACCAAGGAGTATGGGGTCTACTAATGAAAAATATCTATACATATAATTTTCTTCATGGCTCAACCATTACTGACACCACCAAGAAGTCATGGAAAGATCACTCTTTTATTTCTACAAGTTGGACTGGAGTTACCCCACGTAACTTAAGCGGAGAAAAAAAAAGAGCGGGGGGGGGTGAGAGCAAGTAGTATTCACCCGTCACTAAATAGCAGGGCCGGACTTAACCATTGTGAGGTCCTATGCGAAACGGATTTCGCGGGGCCCAGTTTGGGTAGGTTTGGGTAGGGATACGGATAATAAGTAAAATTTAGAGTTTGTATTAGAAAATAAATTCACCTTTGCATTTTATTAATTCCTTACTACGTACAGAATTACTTTACGAGCCTTGCGTGTAGCGAAGTCATACAGTACATCATAAACTTTTTATTTCCTACATAGATCACGCTCAATAGCAAGAATTACCAAATGTTTCAATCTGTCTACGAGAATTGTTGACCTCAAGTAATTCTTCATTAGTTTGAGGCGCGAGAAGTTTATTTCATCAGATTCTACAATTACGGGTATTGTATAATGCCGTTTTTTTAGCGTGTGTAGGATTGGCGTTTTCCCTGTTGAATGACACCCTAAAAAGTCAATTCTGTCTATATTTCAGGAGGTTTTTTATGAGTTTTCAAAAGATTTTAATAATTTCCAGAGTTTTCCAGGACTTTTCGTATATTTTGCAATTTCAGGAGATTTCCAGGAGCCCCCCAATAAATCTGGAGGCCGCGCAAAATCTGTTATAAGTTATAAAATGGTTTGATTTAACAATTTACACCTAAGACTAAGACTAAGACTGTTTTATTGATCCTTACGGAAATTTGTTGTGATTACAAGGACTCTTTTCTCACATAAAGACAACACAACAGAAAAATACACATAAATACAACAGACAACATAAAGAGTTCATTCAGCGACTACACACAGGTATCTTGGTGCATTTCATGTTCCCTGATCAATGAGTGGCGGTGATAGAGTCTGACCGAGTGAGGTACGAGTTTTAGATTTAGAATAGGTTTAGTTTTTGGGCTGTTTTCTTTGTCAGAGTTCCAAGGTGGTCTTCCCATGAAAGCTTGTTGTTGATGATAACGCCTAGATATTTATATGCCTTTACTTGTTCTATAGATGTAGTCTTTATTTGCATTTCACGCATTGTTTGTTTTTTCTTTCTAAAATCTATTATAAGTTCTTTAGTTTTTGTGACATTCAGTTCTAGAAAGTTGTCGGTGCACCAGTTTGTAAACTCTTCTACCGAGCTTCGATACTGAGTTTCGTCTCCTGAAATAAGACCGACTATGGCAGTATCATCAGCGAATTTAATGAGTTTAACTGAGGCATAGATGCTTCTTATGTCATTAGTGTAAAGAGTGTATAGTACAGGAGAAAGTACACAACCTTGTGGAGCACCCGTACATAGTACTCGAGTTGACGGATTTGGTCTTGTTGACTTTAACATACTGGAGGCGTTGGGTTAAAAAGTAAAGGCTTACATTTAAGTTACTCAGTTTGTTTATCATTAGATGTGGCTGTATGGTATTGAAAGCTGAGGAGAAATCTACGAAGAGGACTCGTGCATATGTTTTGGGTATATCGAGATGCTTATAAAGCTGGTCCAAAAGCAATAGAATGGCATTTTCAGTTCCTCTAGCTGCTTTGTATGCGAATAGGTGAGGGTCTAGGCTGTTATTGACTTTAGCTACAAGTTGTTTAAGCATATATTTTTCAAAACATTTCATAACCTAGGATTAGGGGCCTATGACAGTGCGGGGCCCACTGCGGTGGCATAGGTTACAGTGGCCTATGGCTGGCCCTGCAAAATAGCGACGTATGCTAAACTAGTAGTTTTAATTTCACTTGGAAGCTGATGTCACTCTTCCAGATTTTACACAGTTTCTTACTGAGTCTGATGGCAAGATCAAACGGATTTGTTTTTTGTTTTAATCTCTTGTAGAAATCCTCCATCTCTTGTTATGGTTCGACCCTAGGTATTTCTAATGTTTGGCCATTCAACTGTATGTAACAATATCTCCACCACAAACTATTACTTCATCCGAGAATGAGTATGGTAGAAATAACAATTGTACCAGAAGACAGGCAAACAGAGAAAGTTAATATAAGCTTCGTAAAATTGACATTTTTTCTTGGTATAATATTCCTTACATTTATAATGTATTTATTTTAACGAACTACTGGTATAAAAAAAGGTTACAAGCCTGGCATAGTTAATATCTTAAAGTGAACAGTTTGCTTTCGGAACACAAAAAGTAGCTTCTGCTTGACAAGACACAAAAAAAAGAGTAACATCTGTATTTTAATAGATTTTCTTTTTTATTTCTTAGATCTAAACGTGACAGACTGACAAACGGACATATGAACAGACAGAATACACAGAACTAATAATACCGGCTTTTCCCATTACGGTTGTCGTACAAAACGATCTATGCTATAAAAAAGTTGTTCTTCAATTAAAACTCCTCACTTCACACGCTGTAAATACCTGTAAATAAACCATATTTCACGTTTACACTGACAAATAGCTGGCTACCAATTTGTGAAGTAAATGTAGAAGCCTGTTAAAGGACAAAGCCAGTTGTTTGGAACATGATGCTGTAACATCATTGAGGGACTAGATCAGTGAGCCATTGCTATCTACAGCATTAAAATTGACACGATTGTTGAACCGTGACATTATGTATTACTACTCATGACATTTATTGACAACTGCTTTTCTTTTCATTTGTTCCCTCTTTCTCTCTCCCTCTTTCTCTCTCTGTCTTTGTCCCTCTCTGTCTCTCTCTTTCTCTCTCTGTCTTTGTCCCTCTCTGTCTCTCTCTTTCTCTCTCTGTCTTTGTCCCTCTCTGTCTCTCTCTTTCTCTCTCTGTCTTTGTCCCTCTCTGTCTCTCTCTTTCTCTCTCTGTCTCTGTCTCCCTCTTTCTCTCTCCCTCTTTTTCTCTCTGCCTCTCCCTCTTTCTCTCTCCCTCTTTCTCTCTCTGTCTCCCTCTTTCTCTCTTCCTCTTTCTCTCTCTGTCTCTCTGTCCCTCTTTCTCTCTGCCTCTTTCTCTCTCTGTCTCTCTCTCCCTCTTTCTCTCTCTGTCCCTCTCTGTCACTCTTTCTCTCACTCTCTCTCTCTCTCTCTCTCTCTATATATATATATATATATATATATATATATATATATATATGTATGTATGTATGTATGTATGTATGTATGTATGTATGTATGTATGTATGTATGTATGTATGTATGTATGTATGTATGTATGTATGTGTTTGTGTGCGTGTCTGTGTATACACACAATTTGTTTATGCATCATTTCTATATTGAATTAATTACATTATTTTATCATGGCCTAAACCAGCTCAAACAGGGGTTCAGACAATCCTGGAAAGAGGAAGTGTCCCTGGAAAGAGGGTGTGTCCTGTGTAATTTGTTGCCATTGAACGTTCATCCGTTTTTGGACTGAGGAGTCAATAAAACATTGTCCATGACACATTCCAACGCTTCATCCAATGAATGGTTTCTATCTTCAGATCTCTTTCAAATTTCGATATCTCCAAAGCGTTGGAATTCTAAAGAGTGTTGGAACTTGACCAAGTAGAAAGAAACTTGGAGCAGAAAGTACTTTTCAGTTCAATTTCATGAAGAGAATTCAGTAGAAATCTTGTCTTGTTACTATTTGAAAGCCCCAACAAATACAAAATGTTGAACGTCCAATTCTAAGATGTACACACACACACAACAAACGACGTGATAAAAAGAAAGAAGTGCCCATACGAACACACACACACACACATGTCATAGACAATGGAATGCCGTCATTATAATAGACTAGTCTTCACTATGTTAGTTATTTGTTAAGGTTTTCATTTTCTAAGAGGCCAAGACTATATAATTGTATATTTTAAAATATTTATAACATGTAGTTTAGTCTTGAGTTTGTTATGCGTGTAATATCTTCTTTCTACTATTAAAATTCTACTTTTATGAATGGTGCTTGGATGCGGTGGAAATAGGAAATTTTAGGTAAATCAGTGAAAAAGAAGGAAACAGATGGCAGCCATGCTACAACTTGACACTCTAAAAAAAGTCCGGATTGTACGATGTTCAGGTGCTCAGCAACCTGTTGACCATTTCAATGACCACAATAGGGGAGGTAGTTTTTTTCAGCCAGAAAGATGGAAGAACCTGGATACAGACAGAAAGAGAGAGTGAGTAAATAAAAGCTTTGAAATTTTCCGCACAAAAAGACTCAATCAGCATTCGTCTGTAAGCTCGTGAAAAGAAAGAGAAGCGAAAAAAAAAACTGAGCCTCGTTTTGAAGGCACGCAGACATCATATCCTCACTTCTATTAATTAAACTTTCTTATCTAGAACAGCCAAGGTCGGCAATCTTTTGGTAATGTGGTGTCAATGTTGTAAGTCTGATTCATTTCGCGTGCCAGCAAACTATAGTTGAACATAATTCCTTTTATTTGGTTCATTATGGATTAAACTTTACCTGCTACTTCTAATCCCTTGTTCTAAGCCACTTCCGGTCGGCGATCAATAGCCTAGTAACATCTGTATTGAGAGGCTCTAAAATACTACACTTGAGATAGACACATACTACTTTGAGACTGTCTTATGTGTAGGGAAAAAACAGTGATAAAATATTCAAAAATATTTCATAATTCACGTACAAATTTGTTGTCAATACCAATTCCTAATTGAAAAAGAATTCCTGACGCGAGGCAGTGTCTGCTAGTCCGAAATTCTTCAATAATTTCGATCCTTCAGAAAAGTGAAAGTTGACCTATTGACCTATTTAACAGTGTCAATGAATTAGTGGATGTGAAGAAGCTTTGTTGAAATACTGATTAGTTTATTTACTTTCTGGGGATATTGATCATTTCAGAAATTTGGGTTCAAAATGAATAAGTTCAAAACTCGGAATGATTTCAGAAAAAATGAATATTGATCATTACAGAAGTTTTGTAGAACTATTGACCGTTTTAGTAATTTACTTTCAGTTTCTGACCAGTTTAACTGTTTGCTAGAAGTATTGCCCTAATAAAATGTTACATCTCTGCTTTTCTCTAGATTACGCATCCTATGGTTTGTCTGCAGCAAGAACTAATAATAGCATCTAAAAATTACAGTATATTGTGTTTGTTTTTTTAACAATAAAGATTGTAAATCAATATAATGAAGTTTCGACGCAAAAGAGTAGCGTGCCGGAAGTCTATGTGGGTGGATATTATGGCTTAGGTCAAGGTCGTGTCTAGCTAGTTTTGTGGGATGGGAGGGGGTGGAGCGAGAAAAAAGTGCGTGTGAAGTGCATGAATTATATTTTAATCTAACGTTTGTGTGTGAAAACAATAATTCTCCGTGTGTTAAAGACTCTCACAAGTCACAGACTCTCACAGGTCCAGTGGCGTAGCTAGAGTATATGATGCCTGGTGCGGTACCTCATCTTGATGCCCCCCCCCCCAAAAAAAAAAACCTAACTAAATAATAACATTGTAAAACCTTACTTTTTTGTTCATAATAATATATATTGTTAATCAAATATTGTTAATTCAAAAATCAATTTTACATAAACATACTACAAGTGAATTTTACGCTCTTTCTTGCTGGCAAAAGTATCAATAATTTTATCGAAATCAATTTTTTCCACCAGCTCTTGTTCAATGAACAAAATGGCCAAATTAGTGAGTCGTAAATTTTTCATCCTTGATCGCAAGTAATTCTTGATCAGTTTCAGTTTGGAAAAACTTCTCTCGCATGTAGCGACGCTTACCGCAATCATGATGATAATATTCGGGACTGAATCATCTAGCTGATATTTTTTTTATACATTTCAAGAGCTCAAAGGTCCTGGTTTTGGAAGTTCGGAGGCTTCTGATGAAATTGTGACAAACCGTTGAAACCTCTTTTACTCCAGCAGAAATTCGTTTTTATCAATGACGCTAGTACTATCGAGATTGATTTCGACCTGAGGATTTAATAGCTGGGAAGGCGACAAAAATTCATATCTATCTGCTACATCATGAAGTTGCTCGAATCGGGTAATAATTTCTTGAACAATCCTGTCTAAGGTAGAATAAATTTCCCCTCGTGGCTCTTCTTTGTGTGCATGTACAGAGTCGTCACTTTTCTCACCAGGCATCTTTTTCTTATGGCCAACACGTTTTTGAGGTTCTGTACTGATTCTCAGATCTGAGCACACGCTTTCGGTAAAGGTAACACTGCCTTCAGCGAAGTCCTTTCGATTACTACTTTAAAATGTCTCTAATGTTTTTAGTTTGAGTGAGCAGTCTCGAATAGACAATCCTTGTTTTTGAAGGTAGAATTGCGCATCATTAATTTCAGTTAATACAGGAGCCCAAAATCCAAGATAGGTGAGAAAACTAAAAGACTGAATAGCAACCAATAATCCACCTGCTTCTAATCTAGTCGATGAATTTTTATCTCTGCTAGTTAATGTCTCCAGACTTTCTATAATTTTAGAAAATTTACCCCTAACCATCTTGACGGCTTCTCCTCTGGCGCTCCAGCGAGTCTCAACTAAACGTTTAAGGCTAGTTCCGGTTATTTTGATGAGGATATCCCAGCGGTGTGTTGAAGTTGAGAAAAGTGTACCAAAAATGTTACCGAATTGACTTCAGCTTCAGCAGCTCGAATTCCTGCTAAATTAAAAGAATGATTTGAGCAGGCAATGAATAGTGCTTTGGGGTTTACCTCTAGAATACGTTTTTGGACACCGTAGTTTTGACCTTTCATGACCGCAGCATTATCATAGCCTTGACCCCTGCAGTCCATTATGTCTAAGCCATTCGAGCGCAGTTTCTCTAGAATCATCTCAGTGATTCAGCAGCATGCTTGTCCTTGGTGTCGATGAAGTCAACAAAAGACTCACGAACCTGCACCCCGTCATTATCCATGACAGCGTACCGTAAAATTTGGGAAGTTTGATCCAGCTTTGAGATGTCAAAATTCATATATAAATATTTGGCTTTTTTTACTTTCTGTATGATTTGTTTTTTAACGTGATCCCCCACTATTGTAATAAATTCATTTAGTATTTGTGGAGACATGTTTGTATTCGGTCTGGAACAAAGCTTAGTTCGAAGCACATGCTCCCTCAAGAGTGGATCGTATTTCGATAGTAATTTTACTAACTCCAAGTCACTCTTTGATCCATGCCGTCAGCCAATTCAATCAGAGATGCGGATTTCTCCGTCTGAGCTTAAAATGGTTTTGAGGCGCTAGCCAGACTAGTCTGTCTTGAGCACTGTTCATGAGTTTGTTTACGTTACAGTATTAAAATTAACTAGTTAGTTAAAAAAAAACTCGTAGAAAACAAAGGTTAGCTTATTTTAAAATATTGACATTACAATAGAATTATTTCCAAATTAAACTATAAAGAATCATAAAGAAATGAATAAACTAAGACAATTGTTTAGAGCTAGAGTTTAGTAATATATTTGTAAACTCTATATCTAGATTAAACCAGTGGACTAAACAGATACATGTCCCACAGTTTAC